>PVJO010006162.1:0-91602 GCA_004026905.1 Hystrix cristata
TCTTGTATGAGCTTTAGGTTTGTTTTGTTCTTCTTTTTCTAGTTGTTTGAGCTTCAACATTAAGTTGTTTATTTGAGCTCGCTCTGTCTTCTTGATGTGGGAGCTCAATGCGATAAACTTCCCCCGTAGCACTGCTTTCATTGTATCCCATAAGTTCCGGTATGTTGTATTGTCATTATCATTTATCTGTATAAATTGCCTAATTTCTTCTTTAACTTCTTCTGTGACCCAGCTGTTATTCAGAAGGATATTACTTAGTTTCCATGTGTTTATGTTAAACCATAGTCTTTATTGTGTGATTCTGCACGGCATAGTTACTTTTAGAAAGCTGTATGTCACCTTATAGCAGAACCGACCAGCTGAGGCCAGCAACTGACCAGCAATCAGAAATTTAACAGGAATATAGGGCAATGAGATAGTAAAAGGAAATCTTAATAAACTCCTTGTATTCCTAATGATCTAGAAGGCAATATCCATGTTCCAAGGTGATACATGCATTCAGTAGAGACTAGAGAGAGTCCTTAACTATCTGCATGTATCTATCTGTTTGAATGTGATAACTTGCTTACACAGACAGAAGACATAAGATGACATAGCAGAAAGTAAAGGCATTCCTCAACTCACAGATCCACTAAAAAGGGTGGTCCTCTATTAAATTTGGCTTAAAAAAAAAAAAGGGCTGAATACAGATACCAGTGGACACAGTAGGGGAGATAAATCCTACAGCACGAATCCATCAAAGTCAACAAACAAACAGAAAGGCAGTGTCAACAACTTATAAGAGAAGGGATAAGAAGACAGAGTTGCTACAATATATTATATGAGATGTCTAGTTTTTAATAAACAATTACAAGAAATACAAAGAAATGGGAGTGACACATACTAAGGAAAAATTAATAGAAACCAAGGAGAGCCAAACATTGGACATAAAAAGATTTCAAATCAGGTAACATAAATATGATAAAAGATCTGAAGAAAAACACATGGAAAGAATTAAAATATAATAATAAATGAAGACCCTCAACAGAAGACAAGGTTGAAAACAAAAAACAAAATAAAACAAAACAAATGGAGATACTGGAATTGAAAAGAACAAAAATGAAATGAAAAATTCATTAGATGGCCTCAACAGCAGATATAAAATAGAAGTTAGAATAAATACATTTAAAAGCAGATCAATAGAGATTATTATATTATCTGAACAGCAGAAACAAAAAAGAATGATGAAAAATTAATCTCAGAGACCTGTGGGATCAAACATGTTACACATACAGACATGTGCCACAGAGCAATATTTTAGTCAACGATGGACTGCAAATACAACAGCAGTCTGGTAAGAGTATAATAAAGCTGAAAAATCTCCTCATCCTATCAACATCATAGCCATTGTACTGTTGCAGTATAATGCATTATTTTATGGTGACACAGTATAAACAAAACTACTGCATTGCCAGTCATATAAAAACATACCATACACAATCATGTACTATACATAATACTTGATATAAATAATTTGTTACTGGTTTATGCATTCACTATATTATATGATTTATCATTATTTTGGAGGGTAATTCTTCCACTTAACGAAAAATATTTATTGTAAAACAGTATGCCAATTATGCTGGCAGCAGGTTCATACATCTTGCACTTAGCACAACTCTTGATTGCACCAAGAGGTCATGTTAAATGACTGACATATATATAGTCTGATTTTATATAGAAATACCCTGTGATATCTGCAAAATAACAAAACTGCCTAATGAGACATTTCTCAAAATTCATCTTCACCATTAAATAATGCATGCCTATACATGACATGGGAGTCCCAGAGAAGAAGAAGATAAAGGGACAGAAAAATATTTGAAAAATAATGGCCCAATATCACAATTTCACAGATAGAAGATTTATTTTTTTGGTTTGTTTTGTTTTTGTTTTTGTGCTGGGGATCGAACTCAGGGCCTTGTGCTTGCCAGGCAAGCACTCTCACCACTGAGCTAAATCCCCAGCCCCAGAAGATTTATTCTTATAACAGGTCTTAGCAATTCCAGTATAGGATTTTTTTCTTTATTAAGTAGAGAACAAATATTCACCTTTTCATTTCAAGTAAGTACTTTATGACTTCTCTTTGGTACATGAACGGCCAACATTACTAGTTTTATGCTTGAGGGCCCTTACTAAGTAAAATGAGGGTCACTTGACCATGAGCATTATGATACCAGAAGTCAATCTGTGAATCCAAATGTCCACTAAGTGACCAAACAGGTGGATATGGTATATAGTGTGGATATGCTGGACAAAGGTATGATTCATGCCCTAGGCAGGCCAGATGAAACTGTTCGACTTCATCATGATACACAATGACATGCAATTTAATACATACAAATTATTTCTGGAATTTTTCCATTTAACATGTTTAGATCATGATCGCAAACAACAGAAACCTTGGAAAATAAAAATATGGAAAAGGGGGGGATTATCATGTAGCATACTAGTGGAATGAAGAACAAAAATCAAAACCACATAATCTTCTTAACAGAAAACAAAAAAGCACTGACATAATTCAAAACCCATTCACAATAAAGACTCAACAACCTAGGAAGAAAGGGAATGTTCTCATCTTGATGTTGTCTATTGAAAAACATAGACCTGTAGATTTTACTTAATGTCCTTATTGGTTAAAGTCTAAGAGCAGAAAAAAGTTCACTTTCACCTTTTCTTGTCAACACAGTACTAAAAGTTCTATTCAGTGCTATAAGGCAAAAAACCATATATGTATTATAAAAAACAGAATAAAACTTTATTCACTGGTGTCATGATGCTTTATGTAGAAAATCTAAGGAATTTACAAACAAAACAAAGCAACATCTAAAATAGTAACTTCATCAAAGTCACATGATACAAAATCAATACATCAACATCAACTGTATTTCTACCTAGTATTTATATATAGCTGTCAGTATTTCTATATACAAATCACTTCTAGCTATCTATATAAGAAAAATGAAAACGTATGTCTACACATATTGTACCCAAACGATCACAGTATTGTTATTTATAATAGACTGGAAATAATACAAGTGTCTATGAATTGATGAATGGATGAAGTGTGGTACACCTATAAAAGGAATACTATTTGTCAATAAAAAGGAATACTATTTGTCAATAAAAAGGAATTAACGACTGATAAATGTTACAATGAGAATAAATCTAAAAATCATGATGCTAACAAAAAGAGCAAATGCAAATGGCTATTATATGATTCCATTTATATGAAATGTCCAGAAAGGGCAAACAGATGCAGAAATTAGTAGCTGCCTGGGCCTGAGGGTAGGTCTAAGAATGACTGAAAATGGGCAACAGAAATCTTCTGGGGTGGTCAAATGTTAGGAAACTGGATTGTGGTGATGGTTACATATGCTATAAATTTACCGAAAATAATTATACACGTTGGTGAGTGAATTTTATAATAAAGCTGTTGAAAAGACAGTATTTACTTATTGACTAATATGTGACAAATATATAAACACATGTATAAAGTACTGTTCTGGGTACTGTGGAATCATCAGTGAATGCAAAGAGTCTATTCCAACTCATATTTAGTGGAAAGAGGTACCAACTAAATTAGGTCACTGGTAAATGACAACAGAAATAAGGCTATTTAACTAAGAATAAAGTGAATGATGCATGCTAAATGAACTCTCACAACCTCTGCTATTTGTTTTAGTGTATCTGACATGTTTTCAAATCATTATTTAGAGCTACAATAATATGTATTAAAAAAGGATCCCATGGGCTATCTATCATTAATGTGGGAGATCCACACTTCAATATTACAATTTTATCTTGTTTAAGATGGGCCTTTACAGTTTGTTGGCTGAGAAGTCATTTGATTTAAGGAGGGATTTATTACAAAAGCCTTATATGCTTATGATAATATATAAGTAGTGAATGACATAGTTTGTAGAAAACAGGTGGAAAGAAGTTAATTGGAAGGACAAGAAAAAAATATAAGCACTTCAAATAGTGGGCCAGATGTTGCTTTCTTTACTGCTAAGAGTAATGATAAATATTTAAATGAAAAGTTTCTGAAAGAATATTTATAATACAGTTTTTAGGGTCTGGAAATTATTTTGTACCATTATACTACATAGTTTTTGTATGCAGTGTACCATACGCTACATAATTTTTGGATATATTTTGGCAGAGAGTATAATTAAGATGATTATTTAAGCTGTTTTCTTACCTGTAAGATTAAAGAGAACAAAAATAAATTTGTTAATCTAGACGAAACATGAACTAGAAAGTAGAAGATCAGCTGAAGGAGCACCGTCCTAATATACTACCGTAGGAGTCTGTGTGTGTGTGTGTGTGTGTGTGTGTATCTGTGTGTTTTTTTGTGTGTGTGTAAATGACCTCAGAAATTTGAACTCTTATGGCCATTTTCATGTAAAAAGAGACAGTGGACACAGGGATTTAAAAGAAAGGTAGCCCAGGCAATGATTCCAAATAAAAACTGCAGGTGGCAGTGAGCATGGATCAGTCATATACTGGCAAAGTCTTCACGTTTTTGCATGTGTCAAGAACTAATCAACTCAAATTGTATGGAGTATCTGCCCATGCCAAATGTCATCATCTGTTCAGCACAGGCCATCTGTCCTAAAGAATTACATATAAAGGGTTTCCACCAATCAGTCTCCCCTAGGAAAACTGGCACAACTTCAATACAGAGAGACAGATCCAGCATCTATCAGGCTTACTAACGAAGTCTTAATCATCTAGTGATTTAAATAATACCATAGCCTGCTTTTAATACTGTAACAAAAACTTCCCCTTATGGAGAGAAGGGTAGGACAACCTGCTTCTTTTTGAGCAGTACTTGAACCTAGATGTTACAAACAATTTTATCTTTCAATGTGCTCCAGAAACCATTAAGACCAGGTGTGCTTTCTTTCATAGAGCAACTTTTTGAGCAAAGGTGTCAGGCAACACGAAGCACATCTACGATCAAATGTGCACCTGACAGAGCGATATTTTTTCCTTTGGCATTATTGGGAAAACAGAAGTAGCCATTAGGACAAGACCTTCCTAATGTTTTGAAACCCCAATATGACTCTTAACGTAATATCTTTCTCTGTAGGTATATTTGGAAAGAAGGGCAGGGAGAAAACTAAAGTGGCATGGAGAAGTAAGAGAGAAATAGAGAATTGAGAATAGAGAAAGAGGAGGAGCAAGTGGGAAAAAAGCAGTAATTTAAGCCAGAAAAAGCTCTACTGAAAAAAAAATGTAACACTTCAGTACATTTTGAACTAGTTTTTAAAAATCCTTTTAAGCTTAAAGGACTCATTTATGTTGAAAACAGCATATTTGATATCACTCTAAACCAAAATTAATTTAAACTCTCTCATCAACACAGATCAATGACAGAGCACATCATGTAAGAATGGATGAGAAAAAAAGAGGAAGAGATCTGTGGACCTGAAGATAAATTTTCTCATTTGCTATCTTGCAGACTCTTGTTTTCCAACATTCGTATGATTTAAGTACAATGATCATTTTTTTCTGATTGAAAATACTTCTAATCTATCTGAACCAAAGAACTAATTTTGGAAAACATATTTAAAAAAACTAAGTATGAATGGACTTATCAGCAAGTTGATTAAGAGATGACATTTCCATCACACTAGTACTGAGGTTCTCAAACTTCATTGTTCATGAGATTAATCCAGAGGGCCTGCTGAAATGCAGCCACATAGGCCCCACCCCCACTGTCGACTTCAGCAGACGGGGCCTGGGAACTGAGGATCTGCATTGCTTGGCAAATGCTCAGGTGATGCTGCTGGACAGGGGACCTTGTTTTGAGAACCACTACACTGGCCAAATACTTTCTGACATCACAGATGGAGTCCTTCTGGCTATGGTAAGTAAGTATTAAGATGTTTTCTTCCCTCATCTCATAAAATGAGATTTTCCAGTTCTGGCTTCCTTCTCCATGACTGATATGGTATATACCTAACTATCTACCACTGATCCTCCTTTTGTGAATACTAGAACAAATTCATTCCCACTAACGTAAATACCTTCCATCTATAAATTACTTCATCCTTAAAGGTCTTTGCCTTGGTGGTCTATACATAACTAAGGAAAGAAGGACATATTTGGACTTCTTTCCACTTCTTTTCCTTCCCTCTCTTTTCCTTTCCCTCTCTTTATGAAAGTATATTTTATATACTTTTTTTTTCTTTTTCTTTTTCTTTTTTTTGGCTTTTTGAGACAGGGTCTTGCTATGTAGTTCACTGAACTTGAACTCATTATGTAGCCCAGACTGGCCTCGAACTCATGGTGATCCTCCTGCCTTAGCCTCCCAAGTGCTGGGATTACAGGCATGCGCCACCATGCCTGGCTATTTTATATACATTACTTTTCAATGTACCTCTTATCCCTGCACAGTATCAGATTTTGTATCCTATGACCTTGCTGAACTTATTATTCTGGAGGTTATGCTGTTTGTAGATTTCTTTGGATTTTCTACATAAAAGATCATGACAGGCCTCTGTGCAGACTACCTGTTGTTCCGGTAGCACTCTCTTCTCTGGGACTCTGTCCTATAATGTCAGACCACTTCAACCTTCCTGAACTCTGATCTCTCTTTAGGAAACTGAGCAAGACTTCTGTGTTCCATTTACAATTTATCTCTTTGTGCCAAGCTCTGGAATGTTTATCTAAACAGAAATCTGGGGCCACTGACAGATGTACCTTGTTAGCCTTCTTCTAAGGATCATAGACTTACACTGTTTGTTGCCCAGTGTCTGAAGGCCATTAATTGTTTTAATACATTTTGTCTAACTTTCTACCATTTCTAGTGGTAGATAAGTATGCTCCTTAGTACTCCAAAATAGTTCAAAATGGAATTTCACACAGAAACTATCTTTTAAATATACCAGTTAGATTTTAATATATAAACTCAGTGGTGTTCTTAGGAAAGCAAAGAAGTTTCATACAGGCAGAAAAGTGTTCAGTAAGAGTGTAACTGTACAACAAAACTTGGAGGAGTTACAATATTGAATGATTTTTCCTATTTTAAAGAAGTTAGGTATAATATAGAAGAAACGGTACATAATCTCATGGGCTTAAAAAATACTTAAATGAGCCAATTTAAGGAAAGAAAAGCTATGTTTTTGTCAGGTTTAGCATTAACTTTGTAATTAAAGAAATCTCATATTGTTATACAATAGAAATTTTGTAAAGAGTACTTATTTTGAGGGCTAGAGTAATAAAAGAAAACTAAGATTTAAGTAAGAACTATAGAAAAAGAAGTATTTCCTGAAGTCTTGGCTTTTGGGCTAAGAACCAAACCACTGTACATGGATTTAGTTACTTTGAGCAAGTCACTCAGTTTCATTAAAATTACCTTGTAAGAAACAGATTTAACCTTTAATAAAAATAACCTTGAGTTCAGTCAGGGAAAGGCGTGCTCCTCATGCCTACTCAGATCTCCTATGCCTACTTTATGACACAGTGCTTTGTGAAAATTTAAAAATTCCTTCAAAGGATAGAGAAATGAAACATAGTTACCAACAAATTAATAATCGTGTGCATTCCAAAGATGTTTTCTTGTTATAAACACCTTTTGTTTGGAAATAAAAGCTAGAGAGGAATATTAAGTGTGAATACCTCTGTATCAATGTAATGCAAGTGTCAAAAAGTTCAGATGAACTAAGAAGTATCACACTTAATTAACATGGGAAAACAAAGAGCTACAAACTCACAAACCAAAACCTCAGTGACATCAAGCAGACAGCTTTAAAAAGACATGATCAGAAGAGGAGGAGGAGGAAGAGGAAGAAGGAATGGAAACAGAAGAAGAAGAGGAAGAGGAGGAGGAAGAAGAGAAGGAGGAGGAGCGGATTTCACTTCTTAAAAAAAGAAGAAATGATAAAATGTTTATAAAGTGGTGGTAGAAGAAAAAGAAGAAGGAGGACAAAGTAGAGGAGGAGGGGAAGAAAAAAGGGAAACTGCTAAGCCAGAAATGAGTAACAAACAAAAACTTCCTTTAAAAACTAAAAAAGCCTAGCAAACCCAAGGCCCTAGGTTCATTCCCCCATACCTCAAATATAACTGACTGAACACTTGAAAGTGAAATAAACATTTTTTTTAGGCAAATGAAAATAAATGAATCTATTACCAGAAAAAACTGCATGACCATAAACAAACATCTTTAGACATAAATAAAAAATACATGGACAATTAGATAAAAATTAATGTGGATTGATAGAAATGCAAATATGAGCAATATTTCTATATTTAACATTTTAAAATACTTAAAAGATAATTGACCAAACAGTAATAATAACAGAAAATTATTGAGTTTAAAACATGCAAAAGTGAATATATGACGACATAACAGAAAAAATGGAAGGACGAAATGGAAGTATTCTGTTGTAGGGTTGTACACTGTACATGAAGTGGTAAAATATTTAAAAGTGATAAAATATTATTTGAAGGTAGATTTCTAAAGATGCATATTGCAGACTCTAGAGCAGCGGGGGGGAACCTATGGCACAGGTATTAATTGTTTTTAACACAAAAGATGTTAGAGTTGTTTTTTCTAAACAAAAAACCTCAGATTTAGTTTTAATTATAGTGCTGGCACTTTGTGATAAATGGGTGAGTTTTGGGTTGCAGTTTGGGTACTTGTCTCTGAAAGGTTCACCATCACTGTTTTAGAGAAACTATGCAGAAAAATAAAAATCAAAAAACAAAGAGAATAAACCCCAAATGGAGATGATATGATAAACACTAAAACTACTTAACCATAACATGGGAAATCCTAAATCAAAAAGCTGAAAAATTACTGAAAATTAGAAAATAAATTATAAGATGTAGATTTAACTTTGCCAAGTTATAATTACATCACATATATAGGATCCAGATAGTCCTATTAAAAACCCAGAGATTTTCAGACTGGATTCCAAACCAAAACCTGACTATGCACAATTTATGACAAGTCTACAATAATAATAAGCACAAAGATGGTGCAAAAGAAAAAGGACAGAAAAGGATATCTTCTACAAATACTGATCACAAGAAAGCTGGAATGCAATATTCTTATTATACAAAATATACTTAAGAAGTAATAGTATCAGGAATAAATAAAGCATGTATAAAAATGATAAGAAATTAATAAATTAAAAATATCTAATAATCCTGAGTTAGATCCCCAGCACCCCCCCAAAAAATCTAATAATCCTAAATGTAAATGCATCCAATAATGGAAGTTCAAAATGTATGGTGTAAAGACAGAAACAAAATGAAAAATAAATTCATAATCATAGCAGCAAATTTTAAAGTTCTCCCTTATTAACTAATAGAAAAATGTATAAAAGCCTGAACAATACTTTAAGAACATTTATACACACACACACACACACACACACACACACACACATACAGAGCATGCATAAGTGAGAAAACATTGTATCTAATAATTATATATTGTATTTTTACATGCAGATGAAATAATTACCAAGATAAGCCATATCATAGGATATATTTTTAAATGTTTCAATAATTTGAGGAACTGAAATTGTGGAAAGTACATATTTTGACCATAAGAGACCTGAATTAGAAGTAAATGATAGACTGCAATATGAGAAACTGTCAATTATTTGGAAATTTAAAATCTTATAAATGATTACAAACTATTCACACTAGAAATAACAAGAATAGCTATGAAATATTTTGAAATAAACAAAAAAACAATATTTGTGGGATGCATCTAAAGGAACTCTCAAAGGGAAATTTACAGCTTTAAATGTTTATACATTCATCTACTGCTTAACAACAGAATGTAGTTCTTAGGCGATTTTCTCATTGTGTGATCATCATGTAGTGTATTCATCCAAACTAAGATGGTTATGATTGTCACTAGGCAATATAATCTTTTGGAACCACTTTCATGGTAACATCATTTTGAAACGTCATTTTGAAACATCATTATGTGGCACATAACCATTTCAGAAATTAAGTGCTAAACCAGTGAACCAGACATCCATGTTAGCAAGTTAGAAGAAACAAAAATTAAAATGGAAAAAAGGGCAAGAGAAATAAACAATAGCAGAAATAAATGAATTAGAAAACAAACAATAGAGAAAATCTAAAAAAAGCTGCCTATAAAAATGAGTAAAATTTATCAAAAAAGATATAAATGATCAAAATAAAAAATGAAAGAGGCACACAGACCCAGATTCCACAGACATTAGTGAGATAATAAAAGAATAATTGAAAACTAGTGCTACCAAATATAATATCTTAAATGGGATAGGCAAATTCCTTGAAAGGCAAAAACAAACTGAAGACAGAACACAAAATTTTTACTCTCCCATGCAAACTAAAGAAAGTGAAGTAGTAATTAAAAATGTTCTCAGAAGAAAATTCCATTCCTGATGGCTTCAGTGATTAGTTCTATCATTCATTTTTTAAAAAATGCATTGACTCAGGAAACAGAAAAAGAAAACAATTTCTAATTCATCTAATGAAGTTAAATTATTCTAATACCAAAACCAGGATAAAATCGTCACAAGAAAAGAAAACTACAGATCAATAGCCCTTATGCACATAATGTTAAAATGTTGGGAAATAGAGAACAAAATACATTACAGACATAACAAATTGGAGGGTTGCCACTGAAGTGCCCACATGCAATCACTGTTATAGAGAAATTAAAACCAGTGGTTCACAGTCTTTCACAGTTATGAATAACACACAAATGTGTCTTTCTTTAGAAATGCAACATTCAAAAGCTTTGAGATGGAATTAAGAAAGGTAAAAGCTAAAAGCAAGTTTATTGCCTTAAGCAATAAAATGACAGCATAACTCAAATGCAGATTTTAAGCAGTTCCCACTGATATGAAAAAATATGATCATCTGCTTTTATTTATTATTTATTTATTGGTTTTTTTGAGACAGAGTCTTGCTATGTAGTTCAGGCTGGCTTTGAACTCAATGTGTAGCCCAGGCTGGCCTCAAACTCACAGTGATACGCTTGCCTCAGCCTCCTAAATGCTGGGATTACAACTGTGTGCCACCACACCTGGCAATCATCTGCTTTTAAAATACAGAAAGAAGAGAGTGTTTTTATAAAGTGCTAGTATGTATTTAGTGAGTGTAGAGCACATCTGTTTACTATTAGAGTTGTATAATGATATGCTGAAATTATTTGTCTGATGGGCTATGGAAACTATCCTAAGCCAAGAGAATGGCTCAATGATGGCTTGGATTTTCGTAAGTTTTTACCTTAACATAACCCTCATCTCTTCAAATAATAATTTCTTAATAATTCGATGAAGACAAAACCACAATAACATCTCTACTTCTTACATTCAGCTTAAAAATACAAGACAGTAGGAGACAAAGGAGTAAATCTGGAACTCCAAGTCTCCAGATTCCTTAAACTTCCATATGACAAAAACTGTTAAGCGAGCATGTCTCTAATAAACTTTTAAAAAGAGTTTTCACTGGCAGTTGTATCCCGTTTAATATTCAAATTTCTTTAATTTCTAGACTGTATTATTAATAGCAGTCTTCTTCAAAGGTACTTTGCTATCTTAATGGCAACAGAACAATCTGCGAGACTGTTCAGTTTTCCCAAGCAATCATGGTAATTCTCCTAAGATGGCACCACTATCCCGAGACTTTAGCCATCTTTCATTTTAAAGCTATAAATCTAAAATATCAATTGGGAATATAGCAGGTGGCCAAGGGACTAAACAAAATTCTAATACCAGTGAACTTTCCTAAGTTTTGAAACATTAGACTCAATGTCATTATCTTCTATATTTATCACTTATTTTTTATTCAGTAAAACATTTTATAGAAATTCTATTAGATCAGAAGAGAATCTGGCAATTCTCATGCCCTTGAGTGTTCTCAGAGGCCCTACATTTCTTAAAGTCCTCTCTGACCTTATGAGGCACATGCTTGCATTCTTTCTAGGCCAAGTGTCAAATAAATTTCTCTCTCTCTCTCTTTTTTTTTTTTTTTTTTTTTGGTGCCAGGGCTTGAACTCAGGGCCTTGTGCTTTCTAGGCAAGCACTGTAACCACTGAGCTAAATCCCCAGCCTCAAATAAATTTCTCAATTAAACAAAAATCATTTAAGGAACATTCATGCTCTAACTGCTTCAAGATAACTTTCAAGAAACTACCTTCTTAACATTAAAACAAATGCAAAGAAATCCTACCAAACAGCTTCTAGAAATAGTGAAATGCTGCTCTAGAGTCAAAAGTCAGTACTTGTGCTAGAGGCATTTTTCCTCCTTAAAAAGAAAAGTTTCTTCTACAATAGGATTCATTACAGGAATGTATTGATTGAAACTGGTTTCATCACCACTAATGTTCTGCTTAATTTTAAAGATAACATAATATTGAACAGAATAATGTGTTCTATTAATAACATTTTATTGAAAGAGTAAGCTGATTTATTGCATTTGTTTGTCCAAATAAGCACCCTGATCATTTGCCATAAATCTTCTTAAGTCTAAACAGAAGGCTGAGAAGCAACTTGATAAAAATAAAAAGTTATCATAAAACATAATGAAAAATCCAATTGGAAAATTAAACAGTGCACTGCCTGGCTTCATGCTTTATTTAGGGTCTGAAGTTTGCAATGAAGATGAAAGAGCTGCTCTGGTTTACTTAAAAAAGCTATTTTGAGTCTTAATTTGAGAACATTATAAAAATAATTAAAATCTGTTAGGGGAAGTCTGGCCATTTAGATTCTGAGACAATTTACTCTAATATCACTACTTGTACATTTTAAAATAAAATTGCTTATTTTTATATAAAAACACTTTTGAATTTTCTGAGCACAGGACAGCAAGTTGTTGTAGTGGCAGAGGCAGCAACTTGTTGATCTGGATCCCTAACCCCTACGTCTCATCAATGAGCATTCAGTCCTTGTTTCCTGGTTTTCAGGGCCAGTTGTGGCAGCAGGAAATGGGCTGCTCCTAATTCCAATGCAGCTCCACAATGACTCAGAGCACTACTCCCTTTGTATATTAGTTCTACATTGTTCTGACTGTTCTGGAGGTCTAACTTGGAACCTGTTCCTTGTTGGTTTTTTTTTTTTTAGATTTTTATTAAAATTTATCCAAAATGACACAAACTTACAGGCAATTACACAAGCTTACAGACCACAATTAATTGTACCTTCTGCCTATGATAGTGAGCAATGTAAATAACCACCTACATACAGCAGTAAGTCACAACTACATAAAATTACTATAGTACCCAGTGTACGTGTCCCTGATTTAAGTTTGGGTTATTAGGTTCTTATTTTTAAAATATAATTATTCCCCTGGATTCCCCTCCCCCTTTGCCCTCTTCTTGTTCCCTTCAACCACTTGTCTATTAGCTTATATCTAACACTTCGTCTTTCTGTAGCCACTGTTTACTCTTTTCTTTTGTTTGTATTTTACCTCACTAAATGAGGGATACCATGCAGTATTCCAACTTGCGAGACTGCTTTATTTCACTCAACATTATATTTTCCAGGTCCATCCATTTTCCTACAAATGACTCTAGTTTGTCATTCTTTATAGCTGAATAGTATTCCATTATGTATTGATACCACATTTTGTTTATCCAGCTATCCATTGATGGGTATACGGGTTGCTTCCAGAATTTAGCTATAACAAATTGTGCTGCTATAAATATTGTTGTGCAAGTATCTCTGTAGTATGATGTCTCTGGCTCTTCAGGAAAGATACCTAGTAGGGGAATGGCTGGGTCATATCGGATTTCTACTTTCAGACTCTTGAGAAATCTCCATACTGATTTCCATAATGGTTGTATTAGTTTGCATTCCCACCAACAGTGTAGGAGGGTTCCCTTTTCACCACAGCCCCACCAGCATTTGTTATTGTTTGACTTCCTAATGATTGCCATTCTTTCTGGGGTAAGGTGGAATCTTAGAATTGTTTTAATTTGCATTTCTCTAATAGCCAATAAATGTTGAACATTGTTTCATATGTGTTTTAGTTACTTTTCTCTCATTGTTGGGACAGAATACCCGACACTCAAAGTTAGGGGAAGAAAGGTTTATTTCGCTCACAGTTTGTAGAGGTTTCAGTCTATAGTCCGCTGGGTCCGAGGCAGGGAGCCATGGCAGACCAGCAGCAAAGTAAAGTGAGGAATACAAGGAATGTATGCAAATAAGCAATGCAAACAAGCAGCTAATTAGCTTCTTCCTGTATCTTATCTAGGCTACCTGCCCTTAGGGTGGGTAGCACTCCCACCCTTAATTTTAGTTTCACATCCTTGATCCCAGCAGAACCATGCCAAACCGATCAGTGGATCATATTAGTAATCACACACTCTAGATCCAGCTATCTCTTACCACATGAGGCTTTGGGGGGACATCTAGACACAAACCATAACAATATGTTTATTGGCCATTTGTATTTCTTCCACTGTGAAGTATCTGTTCATTTCTCTGGCCCATTTCTTGAGTGGGTCATTATTTTTAGGTAGTTTAATTTTTTTGAGTTCTTTGTATATTCTAGATATTAGTCTTCTGTCTGAGGAGTAGCTAGCCAAGATTTTTTCCCATTCTGTGGGTTTTCTCTTTTGCTGTACAGAAACTCTTTGGTCTAATGTAGTCCCATTTGTTGATTCTTGTTATTTCCTGTGAGACTGAGGTTCTGTTTAGGAAGTCCTTTCTTACTCCTATGTCTTCAAATGTTTTACCTATTCTGTCTTCCAGAAGGTTTAATGTTTCTGTCTTGATGTTTAGATCTTTGATCCATTTTGATATTAATTTAGTATGATGAAAGATATGGGTCCAATTTCATTCTTCTACAAACTGACAACCAGTTTTCCCAACACCATTTGTTAAATAGGCTATCTCTCCTCCAATGTATATATTTGTATCCTTTGTCAAAGATCATACATTTGAATATGTCTGGAGAAGTTTCTGTGTCCTTGATTCTGTTTCATTGGTCTACGTGTCTATCTTTATTCCAGTACCAAGCCGTTTTTATTACTATTGCTTGTAGTATAGCTTGAAGTCTGGGATTGCTATGCCACTTGCTTTGGTTTTATTGCTTTTGTTATTCGAGGCTTCTTCCATTTCCATATAAATTCTAGGATTGTTTTCTCTAGATCTGTGAAGTATGCTGTTGGTATTTTGATTGGAACTGTACTGAATCTGTATAACAGTTTTGGAAGTACAGCCATTTTAACAATATTGATTCTACCTAGCCAGGAGCAAGGGACATCTTTCCATTTTCTGGTATCCTCTTCAATCCTTTTTTCAGAGTGCTATAGTTTTCTTTGTAGAGGTCTTTCACTTCTTTATGGAACTTGCTTCTTTAGCCCTTTCAAATCTTTTATACCCACTTATTTTCAAGTATTAATTTCTCCATGATCAAAATACCTAGAGTGGTTTCAGTTTCCCACATTGAACTCTGATACAATCTTTTGCTATTACTAACAAGGTATTCATTGTTTAAAATTAAGGTACAATTTAAACATAATATTCATTCTTTAAATTTTAAAAAAATTGATAGTTTTGGGTAATCATTATAAGAAGTAAGATAATTGACTGTAGCTCAGAGGCAGGGTGGAGCTTAGCATGAAGGAGCTATGGGTTCAATTCCTAGAACCACATACACACACACACACACACACACACACACACACACACACACAAATAATTCCATCATACCAAAACATATCTCTACATAAGCAACTGCTTCTCCACCTTAGTACCTGCCACAGCCTTTGCCCTGACTTGTTTCTATAGTTTTCCTTTTCCAGACTGTTATATAAATGAACTCATACAGGATATAACCTTTTGAGTTTGATTTTAGTTCTGCTAACTTTGAGCTGTTGGTGGATAGATTTGTACACATTCACTGTTTGTGTAATTAGATTAAAGACCTTTAGGGTAGAATCTGTATTTTTACTAATATACAATTTCCTATAATACAGAATGGATTGAGATGTGTAGTTGGGGGTGTGTTTTAGCCTCTAAATTCTCCAGTGAGAATCAGGCTGTCATAGGTACAAATTTACAAATGCATTAAATTATCTGTATCCTACAAAGAGTTACTTATAAGGTACCCATAATTTTGGTGAATACAGCATCGCTCTGTGACAGCTAAAACTAGCATAGATATAATAAGGAAATTCCACTTTCTTGAGCACATAAGGCAATTTCATGGTTATGGAATTTTTCTGTGTTGAGTTTTTCATTTTTTTTGTTTCTGTCAATTATTGGTAAATATACTTCTATTCTTTTAGGTCATACTCTCAAGTCTCTTTTAGTCTCTTAAAACTTAGTGTGATAGGGGTTGGGGATTTAGCTCAGTGGTAGAGTGCTTGCCTAGCAAGCTCAAGGCCCTGAGTTCAATCCCCATCACTTCCCCCAAAAACAAAAAAAAACACAAATTTCGTGTAGTATAATTTCAAATGACAGTATTATTTTAATCCGATTCCAAGGCTAGACACAGTGTTTTAGCTTTGATATTGCCCTCACAATTGGAGAGGAATTTTCAAGGAGCCAAATCATTACCTCTTAATCTTTCACATGCATTTATTGCTTACTCCTATCACCCTTCTTTTAATGTATCTGCAGCCACAAGCAGTAGAAGATAAAGCAGTGCAAATTCCTAGATGATTCAAGATAACCACAGATTTAGTGGATGTTTAAGTGATCAAATTCTGGCACCAGAATAAACATATTATAATAGTGAAAGGAAAGTGCCTCATTAAAAAGATTCACAAAATGCTATCAACTCCTCTTAAAATATCTTTAATCTCCCAATAATAGGCCAATTTATATCTGCACCCAACAACACTGGTATTTTGCCAAATTTTATGGTCCTCTACTCACCAGTGTGCTTTCCACAATGTCTCTTTGCCCAGATATATCTTGGTAAGATTTTCCTTATTCATTTCAGTGCCAATGGCCTCTTCATGACAATTTATATTTTATTCTTTATGACTAACAGTTTCTAAATAAATACTGTCAGATGATTAGGAACAATGTAAGGTAAAAGAAATGCACTATCTTCAAATTATACATTTGCCTTTTCTTATAAAGAGGTGTCTAGGAGTTCATAATGTGGGGTTCTTTTAGCAGCTCTATAATGTTATCGAGAAACTTGGTTCCTTCTATTTTTCAGCTTGGACATGGACCATCTCATAGTCATAAAATGGCTGCTCAATCTCCAGTATCAGGTCAGGATTTCATTGAGCGGGGTTTCTTAACTTGGCTTACTGACATTGGGACCAGAATATTCTTTGTTCTGGGCACCACCCTGCCACTGTAGGATGTTTTGCAATGCAGGGCCTACTGACTTCTACCTGCTAAATGTCAGTAGCAAACACCAGTTGTAACAACCAAAAATGCATTCAGATATTGCCAAATTTCCCTTGGAGGTCAAAAATAAACCCTGGCTGAGAACAGTCTGACAGAAAGGAAAAAGAGAACGGACAAAAGATGAAAAGAGGAATGACAGTGGCGCCCTCTACACTCACTCCTCCCTCTGTCTCTTTATAATCTTAATCAGATTTCATAAAGAGCCCAAGGAACAATTTATATTTCAGTGGCCAGAACTGCATCCCAGTGCCTCTCTGAAAAGAAGATTGGGTAATGCAGGTTATATATTCTCAGTAAGACTGGCATTCAGTTAAGGTGGAAAGATGGATAATAGATGAATAAATGAGTAATAGGTAGGCAAATAGTATTCTCTACTAGAGAAAGTTTCAGTACTTTATACTCAAGACAACTTTGTTTTGCTCTTTATACTGACACTCTTGAGTATAACCTTGCAAATGCTCCCAAGATTTTAAAAAAGAAAATTTACCTCTCAAGAGTACACTCTGCAGAGGCATTTTTTTCTCTCGAGAATTATACTTCCCCGATTTTTTTTTTTTTAGTATTTGTTTTTTCCCTCTCCTTGACATAGAAGTTAGACCTTTTGATACATACCAAAAGTCACTAATGCTCTGTTCACTTTTTCCCTCTGCAGTTTTGAGTCATTGAGGGTATACCCTTGAAGGAATCTGGAGAGTTAATTACTTCAGGTATTTTGTTACAGTAATGTGAAGCTGACTAACTGAGATGCCAAACTTACAATCGCCTCATATCTTTTCAATACAGTATCATATATCTCTCATGACTGTGAATAATGTCAACAAGGAGGTATTGCTGATAGTAGCAGCTCAACAACTGATATATGGCCAGCTGTCTTTGCCTTATTGGCAAAATCTCAAATGTAAATTTCCATATTGGATACAGTTTAAGGCCCCATTTATAAGAAGTAGCAATAAAAGGATATGTTTATTCAAAGCAGTTTGTTATCCTATAGTTCTGGAATACAAGTGTCCTTCCCTTAGGATTAAATGGCATTCCAGATGGAAGGTAATATTTAGAATTGAAAAAGAAGGTTACTGGAAGAAGAGAAGTGTTATTTTTAAAAATCCCTAGCAACAGAGGCTAGTCTCAAAAACGTTTAGCAAATAGATGAAGTAAACCACCTAGAAGCACATTACAACCTAGAAGCACCACCTAGAAACACAAAATCAATATCTGACTCTTTTACTATTACTCAGACATGAATCTCCCAAGTTTCATTATAAATAATGTAAAAAACTGCGTAAGAAATTTGAAAGCCCACTTTGTGTCAGGCACTCCTTCTGTCACGGATGTGGCTGACTGAAGAATAAAGATAATTTTGTTTTAAACTTTTTTTCATCTGAATGCCACTAAAAATCAATGTTACAAATTTACAGAACAAATAGAACATTTATAGACCTAGGGCACTCTGTAAAGGTTTTTCAAAACTTTAAAAATAGTAAAAGAATGTCTTACATAATTTACTGGAAATTAATAATTTGTATTTAAAATTAACCTTTTTGGAGACTTCCGGGAAGACGGCGGAGCAGAGAGAAGCAGAGTAAGAAGAGCCTCTCCAAGATTTGTTGTCCAGACACTCCAATATAGCAATTTAGGGAAGAGAAAAAGGAGGGAAGCGTATTCTCAGGACCCAGCAGAGATCTGAAGCAAGAATTGAAGCCCACGGGAAAAGCAAAAGGACAGACCGGCCCAGAAGAAGAAGGTTACAGACGGATGGCGCTTTCTCCCAGAGATCCAGCTTGTGGCCCTGGCTTACAGCCCTGGCTAACAGCCTGGGTTTAAGGCCTCGGGTCATGGCTGGCTCACAGCACCAGTTTGTGGTCCCAGGTCACACCCCCAGCTCACAGCCCCTGCTCATGGCCCCCACTTGCAGCCTGAGCTCTTGGCACAAGTGATGCAGTTTGAGCCTGTAGATGCATGGTGACTACTGGAGACCCCAGAGACCTCCACGGAAAGACACACAAATGGAGGAGAGCAGTGGACACGGCAGACTGCAGTGGCTGGTGAGTTACCTGAGTCATCTGATTTCAGACGGCCCCCAGGAGAAGGTGGCGATCAGCCAACTGCCATCTTGGAAAGGGGCGGAGCTCAGAACTCAGAGAAGCTGCTAGCGGCTTTTGGTGCTGGGGCAAGGTGGGGCAAGGCAGAGCAGAGTTCAAACTCAAACTGGCAGGAGGGAAAGGAGCCAAGTTCAAACTGGCGGGGAACTGAGTCCAAGCCAGTGGGAGACACACAGTGTGTGTCCAGCTGAACAAATTGGGTTTCAACCCCACAGCCAGCGATCAGGCTGAACTTCAATGGAATTGGTGAAGCCTTGCTAATGAACCAAGCTGGGAACACCTGCTACCCTGCCATAAATCTACTGCTGGGCTTAATCAACAAGGACCTGGGCCTTTCTACTCTGTGTACCAGTGACTGCAAAGACGCGCCTGGAAGCAGACATTTTTTTTTTAAGTATTTTTTCCCTCTCCGTTCTTCTTTTTCTTGTTTTCTTATTTTCTTTGTTTTTATAGGAAAGTGACTTTCTAGTTTTTTGCTGTTATTGTTTTGTTCTGTCCTTGTTTTTACTTCTTCCTTCTCTCCTTCCCTCCTGTTTTCTTTACTAGTTCCCTAAAGTTTGTATAACTTCCCCCTGGCTTCCAACCTTGCTTTTGATCGCTTTCTCTTCTTCTATTTATCTATTCTTTCCTCCTAATCTCTTTTGAATTTTCTCCCCTGAGAGTAAAACTGCCATACTGAGGGTATATTTACTATATACAAGTTTCTGGTTTATTTTGGATACTGTTATATAACCACAAATCTAGTTCAGATGGTTAAAGGTGGCAGGCAGATCAATAGCTACCACAGTTTGTCATTTTCTAGACTTTGTTTGATACTACAGTTGTTGCCGATTGTACTACTTTAGCCAAGGTGACAGAATTGCTCTCCTCAGTTCTTCCGTGCATGCCAAGACTGAGATCGGCAGAGGGTCACAAATAACACTATACGCCATGGTCAAAGAACTAGGGGCTGGCCAAAGAGACAGCAACTTCTCAGCCCCAATAAATTGAAGAGGCAAGATCTTGCAACAGACTCATAACATAAAAACCAGTTACACCTGTAAGATATCTCTGAGGAAGTAGTCATTTCCAAAGTTTTCTCAAAACTAACAAAAAAGCTACCCGCCACAGGCAATTCATAAGATCAACCCAAGAACTAAACTAAAGAAGAAAAAATAGAAAATGAGAAGACACATGAATAAGATGCAACCCCATACCTCCAGCTCGCCAAAAGCAAACCCAGGGGGGTAATGAAGAAGAACAATCTGAAAGCGTCCCACCCAGACTCTTGGAAGCAGTAACAGCAGAAGTAACAAAGCAGATGAATGAGGGTCTAGAAAACAAGAAAACAGAAATCATTTCCAGAATGAAAGACATGATTAGTGACTCTAGAGCAGATACAGATAAAAAAAAAAAAGAGGAGCCTAGGAAAAGGATGGAAACCATAAATACCCGACACAGGAAAGAAATGGAATCCATGAAACAGATTCAAACAGATGTCCAAGAGATTAAAAATTCCACTGAAAGTATCAGCAGTAGAATGAAACAATGCAAAGAGAGAATCTCAGATATAGAAAACAAGATTGTGATTAATGATTGAGAAAAGAAAGAGTTCTTCAAAATGGTAAGGGACCATGAAAAATCAATATGACAGCTGCTAGATGACACAAGGAAAAATAACATAAGATTGATCAGAGTCAATGAAAGCAGGAGATAGCACAAATGACATAAAAAAAACCTGTTCACAGAAGTAATGGCAGAAAACTTCCCAAGTATGGAAAAAGAACTGGACATACAGATAAATGAGGAGTACAGAACTCCAATTAGCCATGATCAACAAAAATCTACCCCAAGGCATATAATAGTCAAGATTCCAGAAATTCAACACAAGAACAAAATATTGAAAGCTGTTAGAGAAAAGAAACAAATAATCTAAAAAGGAAAGCCCATCAGATTAACAGCAAACTTCTCAACACAAGCCCTCAAGTCAAGGAGAGCTTGGAGTGAAGTATTTCAAGCCCTAAAAGACAACAAGCTTCAGCCCAGATTGATGTACCTAGCAAAACTATCTTTCAAAATTGATGGAGAAGTAAGATACTTCCATGACAAAGAACATCTGAAGAGATGCATGACCACCAAACCAGCACTCCAAAATATTCTGAAAGACACTCTAAAAAAGAGAAAATGAGGACTACAACTCCAGGAATTGCAACAGAATGAATCCTTCAGGCAAGGTAAGTAATTAAACAGAAGGGAAAAATAGGAGTCAACAACAGGTAAATAACATAACAAGAATAAGTCAACATATGTCAGTTATAACCATCAATGTAAATGATCTCAACTCGCCAATCAAAAGAAGCAGACTGGCAGAATGGGTCAAGAAGCAAGACCCAGCAATATGCTGCATACAAGAAATATATTTAATTCAAAAAGAAATTTTTAGACTGAAAGTCAAAGGATAGAAAACAATACTTCATGTGACAGAACCCCGGAAAAAAGCAGGGGTAGCCATTCTATTTGCAGACAGAATGGATTTCAAGTCAAGACTCATTAAGAAAGACAAAGGTCACTACATCCTTGAAAAGGGAACAATCCAAGAAGAGATGACAATCACAAATATATATGCACCAAATACCAGCATTGCTAACTACACACAACAAATATTGACCGACATGAAAAATCAAATAAGCACTAATACGATTGTAATGGGGGACTTCAATATCCCACTGTCACAAATAGACAGATAACTAGACAAAAAGTCAACAGGAAAATATCAGTCAAACTTTTGAACAAATGGACCTAGTAGATGTATACAGAATACTCCACCCCACAACATCAGAATGCACATTCTTCTCAGTTGCGCATGGGACTTTCTCCAAAACAGACCACATACAAGCTCATAGAACATGCTTAAGTAAATGCAAAGGAATCAAAATTATCCCATGCATATTATCAGATCATACTGCAATGAAATTGGAAACAAATGGCAAAAGGAACTACAAAAACTTCATAAACACATGGAAATTAAATAGCACCCTCCTGAACAATCAGTGGGTCACAGATGAAATTAACAAAGAAGTTACACAGTTTCTACAATTGAATGATAATGCCAATACAACCTACTGAAATTTATGGGACACAATTAAAGCAGTCCTACAAGGGAAATTTATAGCATTGAATTCCCATATCAGAAAAAGAGAGCAAGCTCAAATAAACAACCTAATGTTGAACCTCGAGCTTCTAGAAAAAGAAAAGCAAGTCAAACCCAGAGTTCTTAGGCGGGAGAATATTACAAAGATCAGAGCTGAAATTAACAAAATTGAAACTAAGAAACCAATACAAAGAATCAATGAATCAAAGAGTTGGTTCTTTGAAAAATTAAATAAAATTTACAAACCCTTAGCCAACCTTACTTTAAAAAAGGAAAGAAAAGACTCAAATTCATACAATTAGGAATGAAAAGGGTAAAATTACAACAGATCTGGCAGAAATCCAGAAGATCATCAATACCTACTTTGAGAACCTATATTCTAATAAGATCAAAAACACAGAAGAAATAGATTCCTAGATACCTATGAATTACCAAAACTGGATCAAGAAGATATAAAAATTCTAAATAAATCAATATCAGCCTTTGAAATTGAAGAAGTAATTAAAAACCTACCAAAAAGAAAAGCCCAGGTCTTGATGGATTCACTCCTGAATTCTACAAGAAATTTAGAGAAGATTTCATGCCACTAATTCTCAAACTCTTTAACAAAATTGAAAGAGAAGGAATACTCCCAAATTCATTCCTGGAAGCAAGTATTACCCTGATACCAAAGCCAGAGAAGGATCCAGTGAAAAAAGAGAACTACAGACCAATCTCATTAATGAACATAGATGCAATACTCCTCAATAAGATACTGGCAAACAGAATGCAACAAATTATCAAGAAGATTATACACTATGACCAAGTAGGGTTCATTCCAGGGATGCAGGATAGCTCAACATATGCAAACTGATAAATGTGATACACCATATTAACAGAGCCAAGGACAAAAACTATAGATCATCTCAATAGACACTGAAAAGGCATCTGACAAGGTCCAACACTCATTCATGATAAAAGCCCTGCAGAAAATTGGAACAGATGGTCTTTATCTCAATCTGATAAAAGCCATCTATGACAAACCAACAGCCAACATCATACTGAATGGTCAAAAACTAAAAGCTTCCACTCTAAAATCCAGAACAAAACAAGGATGTCTGCTCTCACCACTCTTATTCAATATAGTGCTGGAAACATTAACCAGCGGATTTAGACAAGAGAAAGTAATAAAAGGAATAAGGATAGGAAAAGAAGAAGTTAAATTATCATTATTTGCAGATGACATGATACTCTATATAGTAGACCCCAAAAACTGCACCAAAAGACTTCTAGGTTTAATAACCAAATTCAGCAGTGTAGCTGGATACAAAGTCAACACTCAGAAATTAATAGCATTCCTCTACACAAACCACAGACTTACTGAGAGAGAAATTAGGGAAAAATACCTTTCACAATAGCATCCAAAAAAATGAAGTATCTAGGAATCAATCTAACAAAGGAAGTAAAAGACCTATACATCAAAAACTACTGTACTTTGAAAAAGGAGATTGAAGAAGATATCAGAAAATGGAAAGATCCCTTGCTCCTGGGTAGGAAGAACCAATATAGTGAAAATGGCCATACTCCCAAAACTGTTATATAGATTTAATGCAATCCCAATTAAAATACCAATACCATATCTCACAGAATTAGAGGAAACAATCCTAAAATTCATTTGGAACCAAAAGAAAGGGCTAGGGATTTACAAAGAAACCTAGAATAGCAAAAGCAATTCTGGGCAACAAAAGCAAAGCAGGGGCCATCACAATCCCTGACCTAAAACTATATTACAAATCTACTGTAATAAAAACAGTATGGTACTGGCATAAAAACAGACCCCAGGTCCAATGGAACAGATTAAAACATGTCCAAACACTCTCAGTGACCTTATCTTTGACAAACGGGCCAAAAAACTTCACTGGAAGAAAGACAGCCTCTTTAATAAATGGTGCTGGAAAAACTGGCTCTCCACACACTGAAGGTTAAAACTAGACCCATATCTTTCCCCATGCACTAAGCTAAAATCAAAGTGGATCAAAGATCTAAATATTAAAACAGAAACACTAAATCTGTTGGAAGATAGAATAGGTAGAACACTTGAAGACACAGGTATAGGCAAGGACTTTATGAATAAATCTCCGATTGCCCAGGAAATAATCACAAAGAATCAACAACTGGGATCTAATCTCATTAAAAAGCTTTTGCACAGCAAAAGAAACCACCAACAGAGCAAAGAGACAACCCACAGAGTGGGAAAAAATTTTTGCCAGGTATTCCTCCAACAAAGGACTAACATCTCAAACATATAAAGAACTCAAAAAAACCAGACCCCCCCCCAAATTTAAAGACACAATCCAAAAATGGGCAACTGAAATGAATAGACACTTCTTACATGAAGAAGTAGAAACAGCAAATAAACATGAAAAAATGTTCAACATCACTGGTCATTCGAGAGATGCAAATTAAAACAACCCTGAGATTCCACCTCACTCCAGAAAGAATGGCTAGTATCAACAAATCAGCCAATAACAAATGCTGGAGGGGCTGTGGAGAAAAAGGAACCCTTCTATACTGTTGGTGGGAGTGTAGACTGGTGCAACCACTGTAAAAATCAGTATGGAGATTCCTCGGGGAACTAGGACTAGACATTCCATTTGACCCAGGTATTCCCCTTCTTGGTATCTTCCCAAAATAATTAAAAGCATCATACTGCAGAGATATACACACACCCATGTTTATAGCGGCAAAGTTTGTAATAGCTAAATCTTGGAAACAGCCCAAATGCCAATCAACAATGGAATGGATAAAGAAAATGTGGTTTTTTATACAACAGAGTACTACTCTGCCATAAAGAATGATAAGCTTGAGATATTCCTAGGTAAATGGATGCATTTTTAGACCATTCTCTTAGGTGAAATAAATTGGATGCATATGTTTAAACACTGCATTGTTTCTCTGGTGTGAGAAACTGAAAGCATAAAGACTAAAATGTATTATACTGGGGAGGGAAGAAAATGTCCAAATGGGAAAAGGATCAAGGGAGGGGAAGGGGGAAAGGAACAGCGGAACAAGAGAAATAAGAAATGGAAGGAAAAAATGGAAACGAAGCTTTTGCAAATAAGAAGGAAGGAGGATGTTTTAGTTACTTTTCTCTCGTTGTTGGGACAGAATACTCGACACCCAAAGTTAGGGGAAGAAAGGTTTATTAGCTCACAGTCTGCAGAGGTTTCAGTCTATAGTCTGCTGGGTCCGAGGCAGGGCGGCATGGCAGAGGCAGGGCGGGCCTGGCAGCCGACCGACCGGCTGACCGGCAGCAAAGTAAAAGTGAGGAAATGCAAGGAATGTATGCAAATAAGCAATGCAAACAAGCAGCTAGTTAGCTTCTTCCTGTATCTTTTATCTAGGCTACCTGCCCCCAGGGCGGCCCACACTCCCACCCCCAATCTCAGTCTCACATCCTTGATCCCAGCAGAACGATGCCAAACCGATCAGTGGATCAATTTAGTAATCACACACTCTAGATCCAGCTATCTCTTACCACATGAGGCTTTGGGGGGACATCTAGACACAAACCATAACAGAGGGGGTGAAGGGGGGGAGGGGAATGGGAAAAAAAGAAGCAACAAGATATATCATGTACAGGTACAAATCCCCTATGATGAATGTTATCACTATGTACATCTAAAATGTACCATTAAAGTAAAATTTAAAAAAATAAAATTAACCTCTTTTAGGATGTGGGACAAGTTGAGACATTTTTAAAAGTATATACTCTTTGTATACCTTTTATGAAAGTCATAGAAGTTAGCCTCACAAATCAAACCAAAAGATCTTAACAAGCAAGGAAGAGAAGGAAGGAGGGAGAAGAGAAAAGGAAAGAAGGGGGAAAAAAGGAAGGAAGGAAATATATTCTTTCCTAAATCTTAACTGTTAAAGCATCAGTAAAATAAAAAAGAATGTTCACAGGTAAGTGTTTAAACTAATGAAACCAGATGACAATTGGTCACACTCGGAACACAGAGACCAAAACAGTTCCTGAAGGGCTCTCTACTGCCTTTTAATGGGACCAATACCTCTAAGTAGCTTCCTTCCATTTGAACATCTAGTATGTTACAGACACCGACAAGAAGACGAATCCAATATGCATGTTCAAATCAAAGGCAATAACCCAACAGGTTCGAATCTCCAGGCAAGAAATGTTCTCAAAAAACTTGCCAAAATGTATGTTATTGTTCTTGGAATCAGAAACGTGAAAGGGTACAGCAAAACCAGTATGTAACACCTCCTTTCACCTCTATGCCTCAAGTATCCAACTTCTAATAACCCAGGCTTTTTTTTTTCCACATCATCATTTTGGAGTTAGTATTTTTTCCAGAGACTGGATCAGCCAAGCTTTGTTTACGAATTTATTCTAAAAACAATGCCTATAAAAAGAAAATATGTAAGTATTTGTCACTGCAGAAGCAGGATATATAATAGATTCTTAGAATGTAGCCTATGGTCATTAAAACAGATACCTGAGAGTATTCTTAGAGGCCGAAGGAGTCTCCTTTCTAATATTCAGTCCCTCAGAACAATACCTTATTTTAGATTTCATTTTGAACCAAGACTTTCTCTTTAGCTTTTCATTTTCACTAATTTTAAGTGCCTCTTTCTTCCAACTGATACTTGCTGTTCCTTGTCAGGAACATTCTTCCCCTGGCTCTTTATATGGATGGTTTCAAACTATAAAACATTTAGAAGACAATGTATAAGAATATTTTATGCCTTGGAGGAAGGAAGGACTCAAATAGCACAAATCATAAAAGATTGATAAATTCAACTATCATTAAATTAAAAACTTCCCTTTATCAAAAACACCATAAAGACAGTAAAGACAAGCTATAAACTGCTCAAAGATGTTTGTAACACATACAGCCAACAAAAGACTAACATATAGATTATATGAAGAATTTCTACAAATCAATATAAAAAGATAAATTGCTCAAAAGTGGGCAAGAACTTGAAAAAGGTATTTCAACAAAAACACAAATGACAACATGCACATGAAAAGGTGTTCAAGTCCACCAGTCATCTCAGGGATGCAAATTAAAATGAATATGGCGTTTCATTTGTCGCTGTATGTGATCCTCCTGGCTTCCGACAAGTATATCTTCCAGTGGTTCCTTTCCCTTGAATTCAGTCCTGCCCAACTACTCGTTTTGACCTACACTTTGTCGGTTATGGGCCTGTTCTACCTAAACACTGGAAGGCTCCCATTTTTGCATTTTGGGAGCCCTGAGACTCCAAGGAAGAAGTCAGCACCTTTTTGTAGAGGCTACATCCTGCAATAGGCCCTGAGCCAACACGAAGAAAAAGAGTAGCTCAGCAATGGCACCGTCATAGCCAACATGCTATGAAACTGAACACAGCTATGTTAGTGGCCACAGGCAATATCAGCAAGAGCCATCCATCTAAACCCAGCTCAACTGAAGAATGTTAGTTGTCCGAGTTGTGTAGTTTGTTAAACAGCAATAAATAATGGAAACAAAGTTGATTTTTTTGTTTTCATCTCGCTAAAACCAGAAAGATTAAAAAAAAAAAAAAACCTACCAAATAACCTCAGGGAAAAAAATCTACTCAGTTAAATTTTAAGATTTTTATTTTTTAAAGAGCATATACCTACTAGCTTTTGAGGTTAGTTAACTACATTTCATGATGTTTATTAGAAGTTTTTTGGCACAGAGAGGAATATGGAAGAACAATTTGCAAGATTCAAGTAATAAAAGCCAGTGTGAATCTCAATTGCCAAATATACTAAAATGATTAAACCATGTTACACCTAACAGAACACTATGCAGTCGGCCATAATAGAAAATACTTAAAATACATTAAGTAACAAAGAAAATACTAGATAACACTATGCAGTCAGCCATGATAGAAAATACTTAAAATACATTAAGTAACAAAGAATCCAAAATGCTAAGTACACAACTGTAAGAATTGTATTTTTCAAACATACAAGTAAAAATTGGAAGGATTTCACAAGTAATCATTATTATTCAGTTTAGTATGATTTGATGATCTGGAATACGTATGTTTGATTTTCAAAAAAGTATACAGAATCTGATCCTTTCTCTTATGGAGGGAGCAAAAGATGTATAATACTGGTAATTTGTGTAATTATCTGAATAAATGACTATGATAAATCTATAATGGACAAAATGTATTGATAAGCAAATTATTTAGAAGTCAGTAAAAACTGGTGTGAAGAAAAAAAGCAGTATATGAAATTAGTATCAAGCCAAGTGTCTCGGATGTTAGAATAATGCTGAAGTTAATTTTTGTGCATGGTATGAAGGGTCTATCATTTTTATTTGTCTATCACATCATGTTTTGCTGAAAAATCATTCTTTCCCTCATTTAATTACCTTAGCAGCATTATAAAAATTCAATTCACCATAATTGTTAAGGTGTGTTTCTGAATTCGCAATTTTGTTCCATTGATTTATGTGTCCATCCTTATGGCAGTACTATACTATCTTGAATACTGTATGTATTTGTTGTCTATTTCTCCATAACAAGTCACCACAAATGCAGTGCCTTAAAATAACATAGACTCACTAGCTCACAGTTCTGTGGGTCAGAAACCCAGGTAGGTTTGGCTAGGTTCTCTGCTTTGTTTCTAAAAGACTGAATTCAAGTTGTCAGCAGGCTGTATTCTAATTAGGAATTATTTATGAATTCTCCATGCTCAGTCAGATTGTTGACAGAATATACTTTTCTTTGTGGCTGCAGGACTTAAATCTCTCACTTTTTTTTTTTTTTTTTTTGCTATTGGCCAACCTATTCCTAGCTTCTAGTCCTCTCTAACTTTAAAATCACCAATGAAGTGTGGAATTCTCCCCTTACTTCAAATTTCTCTGACTTCCTCTTTTACTCACAGCTGGAAAAAGCTTTTCTTACCTAGATAATCTTCTTTCTATTATGTATCGTAACAGTCCTCAGAGTAAAAGGAATAGAGAACAAAAGTCATGTGGCCACCTTAAAATTCTACCTATTGTTGTATAGCTTTAGAATAAAATTTTGAAATTATAAAAGGCAACCCTCCACTTTATTCATATTTCTCAAGCTGTTTTAGCTATTCTCATTTCTTTGTATTTCCATCTAAATTTTAGGATTGTGCTATCAGTTTCCATAAAAAAGAAATTATCAAAATTTGCTACAATTCTGATAAGGATCACAAAAAAATCTATACATCAATTTTGGAAGAACTGCTATTTTAATGTTTGAGTCCTATAATTCATAAATTTGAAACCTGTTTTTATTATTTTAGATTTTCAAAAAATTTCTCTCAGCAATATTCTGTAGCTTTCATTGTACAATAGTTGTACTTCTTTTGTTTAATATGCCCCTTTTCAATTGCTCAAAGGTACTAACCGGAAAGGGAACTGACTTCTGCATATATATCATGTATTTTGCACTTATTAGTTTTGTCAGGTTTTTTTTTTTAATCCTTAGATTTTCTACATAGAAGGATCACATTATTTGTGTATAGACTGTTTTACTGCCTTTCCACTAAATTAATTCCAGAAATATATAGAAAATGTGTTCCAGTATAGCTCTTTTCCCTCTCTTTTTATCTTATAAATTCACCAATATAGTTTATTATTATTGTTTTACTCAGGTATCTATAAGATTATTTAAGAAAGGAGAAATACATAATTACCTTTATTAGTGCTCTTTATTTCTCTGTGAATTTAAGTCACAGCTTTATGTTATTTCCTTCCATCTGAACAGACTTCAATTAAGATTCATTATAAGGCAGATATACTAGAAACTACTTCATTTGAGAACATCTTTATGTCACTTTCATTTCTGAATAATACTTTTGCTTAATTTCTGAAGGTCCCAAAGCCTAGTTCTTGGAATACGTCATCCCACTGCTGCTGTCTTCCATTGTTTCTGATGAGAAGTCAACTGTTAATCCTGTTCTTATTTTTTTCTATAAATCTTTTATTCATGAGCAGCTTAGTATAAAGACTGTGACACCTTAAATTTGTTTTCTTTGTCAGTTAGAAGAATTGTGAAGTTTCTTGGATTGTCAATAAAATTAAGGCCTGTTATAAAAAAGTGGTAGTATAACTCAAATAAAGCTTATATATTAAATCAGAAGAAATTATATGCATGTTACACATTAAAAACATAGTAAAATACATAGAACAAAATTAGAGAGGACTAAAATAATAAGGAGCTGTGGTGGTGGATTGAGTGCGTCGACTTGTCAGAGAAGCTTAACTAAACTGGCTCAGCATCCCACACCCTGCAGTGTAGAAGAGCTGCCTGGGTGGCTTGTGGCCTGGACAATATAAACAGGAAACGAATGGCAGAGCTACTTTGGCTTCTTTGGAGGAGCTCACCCTTCACCTTGGATGTAATCTCCTGGCTTCTAACACAGACTCTTCAGCTTCCATCACAGACCTGCTGGGCCCTGGACAGGAACTTGTATGGGACGCTGCAGTGAGCTCCAGGACTTCAGCGGGATCCTTCAGAGCTCCAGCGCACAGACAGACCCCTGCACTCTTCCATGTCTGACTTTGCAGACAGCCCTTGTAAACCAATCTGTTAATTCTTATATATCCATATATCATATATTATATCTGTTTCTCTAGTAAATACTGACTGATACAAGAGCTTTCTTAATACATGACTATATGTTGGTACTTAAAGAAAATCTAATCAAAAGAATTAATGAAAATACAAAGGATATGAAATAATTCCAAGGCTCTCTGGCCCTAAGCATTACCAAAACCCTTAATAAAGGTGCAGAAACAACAGTGTAGAAATCAGTAAGAGACATTAAACATGTATTTGGTAATGATTTATTTTTAACATATTTTAGATTCCTGACCAGTATATGACCCAGTTCTATATTAAGAGACATGAAATAAGCAATCATGGTGAAAATGAAAAGTTTCTGCAACTGTTTTAACCAAATCAGAACCCCATTGATTCTTCAAAATCCATTTTAGCCCATAGCTTAAAAAGTAATGATTTTATTTATTAAAAAAAAGACAGAAATCCCAGGAAAATTCTAAAGCTATTTATATTTACCTGCCAAAATAATGCAGGGTTAAAAAAAATAGTAAAGTAGGCTTACACACCAAGGAAACGAGCAGTTATTCAAAATGCTGCCTTAATATAAACAATACTGAAGAAATACATTGTATCAAGACAAAATTATTTTCTCTTATATTGTATCAAGACAAAAATGGAAGTTATAAACATCATGGTTTGAGATGGCTTTAAGTTTGGGTTCATAATATAAAAATAACACTCAACTGTGATAATATTCTAATATGCACATTTGTCACAACTATGATTAGTACATCCTTCTGTATCCAAGACTAAATTTATACAATGGATAAGCACTATTTCTTAAAATGAGAAAATTAAGTGATGCAGACATATCAATGAAATATTTCAATCCAAACAGAGTAAGTGAAGAACATCTCTAAAACCCATAATGAAGAATTTGTAAAGCTGAATGAATTACAAAATGAATATGGAATGCATTCATCTTTGAGACAAAGCAAGAAAGAAGATAGGAAGCAAACAAGAAAAAAATGTACCTTGTAGATGAGGCATTTTATTTCCAAGGAAAGAGCAGAAGTCAAAATATAAAACCATAAGCTAGGGTACAGACTTAATACAACTATGGAGAACTATGGACTTAATAAAACTCTAAGGAATCCCTCTCTGTAGGATGTAATATAAGCGATGGCAACTTACACAAAGAAAAAAAAATAGAACAAATCTCTCAAAGTCAAATAAATGCCCCTCCCAATTAACTACCATTCTCCAACACAAAATAGGGACATAAAGTTAAAATTTGTTATTTTGAGAACAAAATTTTATGTTTTACCTGACATTGTGGCTTCTTACAAGGAAAGAAATAGTTCTCCCCCATCTTGAGTATGTGTGTATTCTGGTGTTCAAAAACTTGTATGTCATATTAAAGCTAAGGAAAGTCAGTTGTGAAATAAAGGTATCTGGAGTAAATTTTCAGCAATTTTAGCTATCTCAAGTTTATCTTACCTTTCTTGCTTCACGAAACTATAGAACCATGCTGCTGGGTTCCTATTTTAGCTTTGACAACTTCAGAGCCCTATGACTTGACCAAATTACTCATTCTGTCTCTGAGATTCCTCTTAGTAAAATGGAGACAATAACTTACCTTATCTCACTGGGTTAGGATCAAATGTGTTATGGTACATAAACAAAAGTGTGTTAAATAAATTTTTAAAGTATTTATTATGCCAATCCTTGTTAGACTCTGGGTACAAAACATCAATGCAATGGGATGCTTGTCTTCAAAAAGCATGATAAAGGAGATGGATGAATAAACAATGACTATGAAAGAGTAAGAAAGGTGCTTTGTAGAGATGGGCACAGTCTATTTGTGAGTACACGTACTGATAACTTCACCACAGAAGAAGGGGAGAGAATCAGGTCAGTACTCTATTCAGGTGCAGTGTCAGCCCTATGATGTACTTCCTGAAATGAAGCACACTTGGCTAAATTTACCAATTCCCTTGAGGAAAGAAAAGAAGGTGCTTATCATCATACAGCTCAGAGGAGCCATCACAAAAAACAAACCAGACAACATAAGAAATAAAGTTACTATCTCCTCTTGGTATTGAAGAAGAGACTTATTTTATTTCTGTAGGTTTAACTGGCAGAGCCTACATGTAGCCTTTAACTCTTGGTTTTATTTTCATTTATTATATGGCATAATCTAAAACTTGATCATTAGGCACTTGCTGAAAACAAGTTTAAAAATCTTCTCTTGATTAGGTCAAAATGAAACTTCAAAAGTACCTCTTTTTGAGGGTATACTTTTTACCTATAGGTGGCCAACATTTTTATTTTACTACTGGTCACTTCAGTTTTGTGTTTCATGGGTAAGGTTAAGGAAGGCAATGTTAACTATGATTAGTACCTAGTAAAACCTTGAGAAATCAGTAGCCTATATCTAAATCACAAACAATTAAGAGTTTTATTTCTCCCCAATTTCAGAAGCAGATATAAGAAGAGTTATACCTCCTTATCTAGATGTCTCTAGAGGCCCTCTGCCCTCTGGCTATTTCTTTTGTGTGTTGATTTATTTTTCTTTCTATTTGCTTATTTTGTCTTTCTTCTTATTTACCTTCACTACTACTTTGGTGGGTGGGTGCTGGGGATTGAACTCAGGGACACTACTTCTTGACTATCACTATATATTTTTAAGGTAAAACTCAATCAAAAGTTCCTCAGTCTTCTGTCCCATGACCTTGCCTTCAGTCTTGTACCCTTTACATGCACCTGTGTCATGCAAGAGAAAGTAGAAATACGAAAACAATGACCAGAAACGTGATCTTCATACTACAGTTTTCTTTAGCCTGCTGAAAAGCAATAGGCTAGGAGCACTTTAAAAAGTGCCTTCAAAGTGGCAAGGAAAAATGAGGTTTGAAGAGTTAAACTCAGATGGATATGAAAAAGACTCTAAGTATCAGTTGCTGGTGAGCAAGAAGTGTCTAGAGCTTTTACATCACAACTGGCAGAGTTCTGAATATTCATTTAATTATATAATATTACTTGGTGATATGTGTGTGTATATGTCTGTGTTTTTATATATAAATACTCATATGCCTATGTAATTAAGACATACATGGGCTGAACAAACAATATGGTAAATGTTTAAATTTTAAAAATGTATTACAGTAAGACAGGTTGCAGTCAACACTTATCTTTACTGCCATATTCTGAAGCAGTTCTGGAAGTCCTCTTATATTTGTATGAGATGTGATTAAAAAATACGATGAATGCTACTGCTAAGTGCCATCCAACAGAAAAGCAGGTTCATAAAAACACTACCTGGAGTGTGCCCTTATCCACCTTAATCACTGAATCTGGCACCATGTAACTTCTGGCTCTTCCCGAAAGTCAAAATGACCATGAAAGTTAGATGTTTTGAATTGATTTAGGACATCAAGGCAGCCAAGACAGCACAACTAGACATTTATAAAAAAAGGAATTCTAGAACTGCTTCAGAAAGTGTCAAGAAAGATAAGTGTTGGTGGCAACTTACCCAAGCAATGAGTAAGTGCGTTTGAAGCAAGGAGTATTCTGAAGGGGATTAATGGCAATGTGTCTTTTATTGTAACCATTTTTAAAAAATGTAAACACAGAGTATTTTTCAGTCACACTTCATATATGCAAAATGTTCCAATTTTCTCCAGTTAAAATTTTGACATATCATCTAGTGAATTATTCTAAGAACTATAAGTTAGGAAAGGCTTTTTAGTGCTTTCTAAACAATCCACTTGATTTTCCTTTACATTAAGTAACAAAGCAGTATATTTACTTTATCATTCCTGCTATGTTTTCAAACCAAGAGTTCCCCCACTGACCCATAGCCTACTTCAAGTTCTCATTCCTGACCACTGGCCCAGGAACAGGAAAGGAAAAGGAAAGAGAAAGAGCAAAAGACACCAACTCAATCACATTTTGTATTTGCATATTTTATGACAACACTATATACTGTAGGACAACCAACATAAAGGCAAATGCCACTTCTGACATCTTGCTGATCCATTAAAGACAAGAAAGGATAAGAATAAAGATCCTTACCTGTTGCTCCTGCATCCTAGCAGCACTAAGTTCTGAGAGAGACAAGGTGAGCTTCTCTTGCTGTTCTGATAGGTATTTCTGATAGAGACTTAGAAGTTCTTGGCATTCTCTATACTGTAGCTGAAGAGGTGAGATTGAAAATTAAGGGAAAAAACAACTAAAAAATTGATTCAAACTACATACATAAGTATTGCTCTTTCAGATGCCAATAAACAAAACAAAGACAGAAATGCAGTATTTTGGGAGAAAGTAGGTGAGTATAAGGTCATCAGATGAAAACAGTGTATGTATACTCCCTAAAATCATGAAAGAATAATTCACCAAGAGAGTAGTAACAGTTACCCCAGTGAAGAAATATTTATTTCTCAATTCATTAACTCAGAAAAATAAAACAAATGCAGGCACACACAAAGGAATTCCTACTTCAAGCCATATAAAACATAAAATGAAAATAAACCACTGAAGTAAGTTAAAATTATAAAACTAAATGCAAGTTAAAATTATAAAACTCTGAGAAGAAAGCATAAACGAACATCTTTGTGACCTTGGATTATGTGACAATCACTTATACACACAAGTAACCCAAGAAATAGTAGATCTATTGGACTTAAAATTTAAAACTCTTTGTGCTTCAAAGAATGCTATTAAGAAATTAAAATGACAACTCTTAGAATGAAAGAAAATATCTGGAAATCAATAGCTGATAAAGACTGGTATCCAGAATATATAAAGAACATGTACAATTCAACACAAAAAAGATTAGCCTGGTTTAAAAATGGGAAAAGCAGTTTTCCCAAAAGAAAATATATAAATAGCTAAAACTCACTAGAAAAGATGCTAAACATAATTAGTTATTAGGGAAATAGAAATTGTTAGCACAGTGAGAAATTACTTCATATCCACTAGGATGGCCATAACAAAAAACAAAAAAAGACTAATAATAGCAAGTGTTGACAAAAATGTGGAGAGACTGTAACTTTGCAACATACCTTATGGCAATGTAATTTTGTGTTACCAGTTTGGAAGATAATTTAGCAGTGCTTCAAAAAGATACGGTTAACATGTAACCCAGAAATTCTACTTCTAGGTATTTATCCAAGAGAACTGAGAGCGTGTCCACACAAAAACTCATACATGCATATTCAGAGCATAATTAATAGCAAAAAAACCCCAATGTATGCCAACAAGTGGAATACTGGTCGGCCACAAAAAGTAATGAAGTAATGTTACCAACCATGAAAACATGTTAAATGAGAACAGATGCCATATATTATACAATTTTATTTATATGAAATGTCCAGAACAGGTAAGTCCTTACAGAGAGAAAGTAGAGTAGTATTTGGCAGAGATGGAGAGAGAAGAAAAAGGGAAAAACAGCTAGTTGTAGGTTTGGGGAAATGGTAATGTTCTGTAATGACAGCAGTGATGTTTATACACCTTTGCGAATATACTCGAAATCTTTTAAGTGTACACTTGAAAAGAGTGAGTTTTATGTTAATAGGATCTCAATAAAGCTGTTGAAAAACTCAAGTAAAAATAATGATACTGTTCTGGTAAAAATAATTACTGCCTAATTTACATAGAAAGTTCTTAACTACATTAAATATAAAGGGATTAAATATAAAGGGATTGTAATTTGTCTTGTTTGTTTTGTATAACATCAGTTAAGTCAATGCTTCATTAATAAAACCATCACCGAGGAATTTTCTGTCCATGTACATCCCTATATACAGTCTGGTATAAAGAATATGGGAACCTAGCCTGGGGTACCCTCTTTCATAGCCCCTAAAATATGAGAAGTAATCAAGATGAAAATACTCAACCAAAAAGGTCACCCAATTTTGTAGACTAGGTGTCTGGAAGATAGTTTTAGCCAAGACAAAGTTCTGTTTTCTACTTCTTACTATGGTAATTTCCTCCTAAGGCTTCTTTTTCCTTCAAATCATTTCTTTTTTTTTTTTTCAAATCATTTCTAAATCTCCCTCTTAACACTAACTTATATATGTTGTTGATATAAGAATTACTGTCTAGTGCGATTACATGCATAAATACTTTTATAACATGTTATCAAGATTAAGGGTGGGAAGAATATTTCTTAAATATCAAAAATGGTGACTGTTTTCAGTATTCCTTAACATTTTCATAACCTAATCATTGCCTCTGGGAAGATTCTTCCTCTAATAACTCTTGCCAATCATGACTGCATAAATAACCAATTGCTTCATTATTCTCATTATTAACCTTTAACAAGAAAGGAGCAAGAGATGGCTTATAGAAGAGGTACTGGTCCATAGTGAAGCATAGGTTACTAAGCCTAGGGGATACATTAATTAGGAAACTTATGGAATACTTGGTGTCTTAAACAACAACAGTAACAACAACAGAATGAACTTTGGTATAAATAAGCCAAACAGTTTTTAAAGCCAATCTGTGTTCCACCAGACTGGTTTTACATCTCTATGCTTTTTTGTTAGCAAGTTCCAAAAGACTGGATGATTTGTGGTGGTCCCAGGAATCTGTGCCAGCTATTATGTATATAAAAAAGAATTTTTTATTTAGATTTTTACTATAGGCAGTAATGTCTGTAATAGCTCAACATATTAGCTTGGTCATAGAATATGAATTTTACTCTAAAAAATCAAACAATTATATAGCCTAGGAGTTAAATGTCAACATTTGAGACAATAAGCAAATTCATTTAAATACACGGCATGTGGCAGAATATAAAAACAGGTACTGTAGTCCTATCTTTATCAATTTTTATGTCTTTCTTGATCTTACCAGATTTCAAAATGCCTCATTTTCCTTCACCCCTACCACAATAAGACTTAGGCCCTCCATCTGGAGAGACAGATTTATATTAGGAAAATATAAATAGGGGGAGATACCCTCTTCAGTGATTTGGTGAGGTACAGTGAAGAGAATATATGTTTGACTCAATCCTAGGAAAATGAGAGCAACAGATACAGAAAATTGAAGAATGCTATAAACAAAACTATGGCACGAGTTTAATGCAGTGGAATCTGTTTAAACAGCATTTAAGAACAGAGATAAATAAGCATTCATTACACTCGCTTCAAAGAAAGACTACTTCATAGAATAAATATAAATTAGTATTAAGCAAGATCACATCAAAACTTAAACTATCAGCTGAAATAGGAAATTTTGCACAGCTTAAAGGCTTAACTCTAAAATGTATTTTACAGAAAAAACTAAAGATCAGAGAAGAATGAATAGGGAGACAAGGGGGAATTTAAAAAAATGCTGTGAGGAAAAATCAGAGGTGGAGGGATAAAGGGTCAGAGATAGATGTACTACTAGTAGCCTGGCAAAGTAAAAAGAGATTGTTTTAAACTAGAAGAATTCCTGTGGTACAGCAGAATCTCACCCCTACTGCCCTATTTTTCACCGTTGTCTTACATACCTGTGATCCTTGGATCAGGTACTTAATAATCCTGACTCAATACAGAATCAAATGAAGGGAGGCCTCTGTGAGAAGGGAAAAAAGTAAATCATTAAATTAAAAAAAATTCTCATTTTTTTAGAACCACGACTCCCTGGAAAATGAGTGAATCCCATTCTGGGATAAGGAAAATTCAAAGTGAGCTTGAGATGTCTTACTATGGTAATGCAAGAAAGTAAAGTGTTCAAAGACAAATAGTTGCAGAGAGTATCGGAGGAATAGGAATTAGCCTGAAGGGAATTACTGTTATCAGCCAAATTTGGGGTAAGTGATGCATTAAAATAAATAACTGTCCTTCACAGGAATTAGAAAGAATAAAGGAACAAGTTAAATTATACTACAAAGAAACAGACAAATTCAGAATCTGAGAGATTCTTCAACACAAGTAGCAACTAGCCTGAATTCTTCAAAAGGTCAGTGTCATAGGGGTAAAGGTTTGGGGTGGGATTAACAAACCAAAGACATAGCTAATGTTAACGCATGAACTATGACTGGGTCTTGGTAAAGGTGAAAAACAGCTACAAAAGATTCTAGGGACAACCAGGAAAACTGGAATATTGACTCAGTAACAATTGGCATTGTGGAATTACTGCTAATTTTCTTAAGTATCATAATGTGCTTTATAAAGTAAAATGTTCTTGTTCTTAGAAGACAAGTCTGAAAGTATTTAGGGTTAACAAATGACAGCTGCCACTTTCAAGCAGTTCAGAAATAAGCAAATAAATGTTATATATTTTTATGAATGTAAATTTATAAGTGAATATATTTATATCTACTTGAATGTATATTATATATTAAATTGATACATTTGTATAGATTACATAAAACCATAGATACATAAATATAAACTTATACACAGAAGGGGTAAAGGAATATAATGAGAAAACAATTACCGAACCTAGGTAAAAGGTATATGGTAGCTCTTTGTAATACTGTCAACTTTTCAAGATATTTGCAAATTATTAAATAAAAAGTTGCAAGAAAACTCTTTTTTAGTTTTTGTTGTTTGCATTTTTGTTTTTGTCTACTATTACTTAGTCTCTTCTGTTCTCCTGTTACTATCATAAGTTATCATGGGAGAAGCAGACACCTGCACAGCAGCTCAGCCTCCTAACAGCTCTAACATTCCATGTATTTTTGGTCATTAAACCAGGTAACAAACTGTTACTGAGTGCCCATCACACAATCACATCACGATATAGTAACTAGAATCTGTCCTTTGTGCCAAGATGAGACACATCCAAGGCAAAGGCAGGAAACAAAGTTCATGCAAAGAAGGCCTGGCAAGCTCTCTTCTAGTCATTTAACAAATGCTTTCTGAACTACTATGTAACAGTCATAAGCTCCAAGGCAGTAATGTAGTAGAGTGAGTAAAAACACAGACTTAGGTGTCAGTCCAACATCACTGGTTCAAATCTTAATTCCAGTACTCAATGATCTAACCTTGGGCAAGAATCAGAAAACAAGCTGTTGGCAAAAACAAAACAAAAACAGAAAAAATTGGTTACAAGATGCTGTGGTTAGCTGAGCTAGAGAAGAATTTCACATAAATGTTTATAGCCTCTTACTAAGTTGTGATCTATGCAGGAGTACCATTCACTTATACAAGACTGATGGATAGCTGACTGGAGTATTTAAACAGCTCCTTTTGAGGTTCCTATCTTATTTCTCACAGAGTTTCAAAATCAAATTGTGCACAGTGAGATGCATTATTCTGTCTTTTGCTCAGGTCATTAGACCCTGAGATTTTTCAGAAAAACACATACACAATGGCGAGTCCTCAACGGTTATTTTTCTAAATTTAAGGTAAGAACACTTACTTAAAAGTTTATATGTAAATATCCTAAAAAGCAAACTATCGATGTACCAGGCTGATTGAACTTTGAATTTTTTAGTTTCCTTTTCACACAATATTTTTTTTTTTTTTTCCTGGAGCGGGGGATCAAACTCAGGGGCAAGCACTCTAACCACTGAGCTAAATTCCCAGCCCCCTCACACAATATTCTTAAGAGAATATACATTCTTGAGAATTCACCACAGACATTAAAGACAAGGTTACAAAGGCATTTCTGCTGAAAACCACACATATCTTTCATTTAAAGGCACCAAGCTTCAGCAAGACCCAAAGTAGAAATATTTCCCCCATTTGCAAAGCTGCGTTAAATCAATTCAGCCTTTTGTGAGTTATAGGAACTAGCCTAGCATTGTAGAAGAAAAAGCTGTTATCACACCCCTTCACCCAAGAAGTTTCTTTATAAGGTGAAGTGCATAACAATGAATAACACTTGCAAATTTCCGATTTCAAAAAGGAATTCCTAATAATACAGACCACTAAAAATGGTCCCACACCAAGCTCTCTAGACCCTGAAAGGTGATCACTGAAACTGAGTGAATAATGCTTTGTGAGGCTTCTCTGCCTCAGCCAGGAGGAAAAGACCTAGAAGCTCCTTAAAGAAAAGCCACCTCTTTCTGCTCCCTATCTATTTGTCTGGTAACTTAAAACCCTCCATGAGCTATTAATTTCAATACAGGGATACTGCTTTTTTCTTCATACTCCTGTATTTGCCTACTTGAACAATCTGTCAGGCCATTCATTTGAGTGGAAATGTAAACTAAGTTTAAGAGTCCCTCAACTCTCTCTTTTCTAAACTAAGTAATCCAGTGACATTGTGTGTTTCTCATATATTTTACCTTCTAGCTCTATCATTTTTGTGTTTGTCATGTCTCCCTTCTTCAGATTCCTCAAAAACTTTGTCACAATTAGTCATCACTCGAAACAAGTGCTTACGCTAAGGTATCTGTGGATGGCTCAGTAAAAACCTCTGTCTGGGTATAGTACTTCTAAATGAAGATAAATATATCAATTTAATTCTTCTTTTAAAAAAAACCCTCATGTGATTCTGTTACTAGTTTTACTTTACAAATAAATTTGCAGCACAGAACAGCTAGCAATTTATCCAATGATATGTTGTCAGTGAACTGGGATGTGATGTAAACTAGTAGGACCGCTACAGCAGTGTTTCTTAAAATGCAATATACAAAGGAATCACCTGTGGGTCTTCTTAGAAAGCAGATTCTGATTGAGTAGGCCTGTGGTGAGGCCCAAGACTGTTCATTTCTACCACACTTCCAAGTGAAGCTGAAGCTGGCAGTCTCAGGAGCACACTTTGAAAATGCAGATCATCTCTCAGAACTTTTTTCTGAGTGGGAAAAGGCTCATCCTCCTTCTTTATGTTTAAATATAATACTTTACTGTATTTCATTGTTTCTTCCCTTTAATCCATTGCTGTAATGTTTGTTGAATTTATCTGTTTTAGTCAACTGCTTTTCTTTAGAAAGCATATAGAAGATAAAAGAGATGCAAAACAACCTATCTGTCATTTCATAGCAGAATAACAGTATTTCTATTGTGACTGACTATTGAAGTAATAATAATTAGCAAATATACCCACTAAGGCTTAATAATTTCAACTGGGGGAAGAGTCCATGGGGAAAAAAATAAACAATCACCTTTTCTTTCTACTTTCAAATAGTCACTGTCTAACTTTCCCAAGCAAATTTAAGCCTAAATTCACAATATGATTTCTGAATTGAGTTCAACACTGTCAGACAACCTGCTATGGCCTTCAGCAAAAGCATTTTCTTTTTTCGCTGGGGATTTAACTCAGGGCCTTGTGCTTGCCAGGTAAGCGCTCTAAATCCCCCACCCCACAAAAGCATTTTCATGGGAGTTGCATGCACTTTCTATTGCAGTATGAAAATACACCCAATACTAATAATTTGAAGTAAAAATCACACAAGTTCAATAAATAGTATTCATAACTGGCATCAAAAAGAAGAAAGTTCTTATACAATAAAATCATATCTAATATTTTAAAGTTGAATTGGAAAAAGTGCTAGGAATATCTCATGACTGAGACTACTGATCACAAATACAAATTACTACACAGAGAAAAATTAACATCCATGTTGGGGTTTATTGTCTAAATTTGGCAAATGTTGCAATGACCAAAGATAATAAAGCATTTTATGAACAACTTTACTTTACTGGTTCTTTATATAATTGAGCTTATGTGGACTGTTTAGCAGACTGATATTTTAAAAAGTGGTAAAGAACCAGATTGTTTGCCTGACCCTCCACTCAAGAAATGTTATAAAGGAAGATCCCAAACACTCAAGGAGAAAAGTTTTACAGTATCACTAACATCAAGGATTTAGGCTTTTCTTTACTACTATTTCAACATTATTGACTGCTGAATTAATCCAAGAGGCAATATTTAAAAGAACAAGCCCTAAGGCCTAGGTTTTTGTTATATAAAATTAACAATATAGAATGAGATCTACTGAAAAATTCAAAGTAATGAACAGAATAGTCAATAATTTCTAGTCTATTTTTTAATGTGACTGTTTTAAGCAATTCAGCTAGGAGGCAGAAGCTTATCACATTTAGTCCCTGTCAAACAACTCTGGAAACTAGAAGGCAGCAGACTGACTAGGGACTGTAGAACCCAGGAAACAACACAACAGTGAGTTGCTTGGTTTTGATTTTGCCTCGTGTCCAATAGTGGGTATCAGAGAAGTCAGCAACTCAGAAATATTAATGAGCAAAGATTTAAAAAAAAAAAATCCATGAGAAAAACTTGTTCTTTCCAGCCAAAGGAAAAAGGAAGCCCAACCAGACAAAACTTTTAGACAAGAACTGCTGGACACCAAAGAAAAAAACAGCAACCCCACCACTAGACTTCTAGGTGCACCTCTACACCCTCTCTCCTTCGGGGTGACTAAATGGGAAACCAGAACTTGAATCCCTGCTTCCACCTCCTCCACTCCCACCTAACTTTAACAAGATGTTCCTTTTGTTAGGGTAGTATGTGGAACAGCTAAATGAGAAGCCAGGAATTCCACTATCTATCAGCAGCAATGAGTAGGAGCCAGCTAGGAAGCGCTTTCCCTTCTCGACAGAGCCCTAGTAGGCAGGTGAGCTTCAATGCTGACTCACCAGTAATGAGGCGCCTACCCCAGGTGTCAGTGGAGGTCAAGTGGGGATGCTGAACTTTCATCTCCTAATTTGGCACTAATGAGGCAGAGCCGCTTCTTTTTCTGTTGGTGTGATATCAGAAAAAATCTGCTAAAAGACATGATGTGAATAAGACCTAACATAATACCCCAGATGTCCAGAAAATAATTAAAAGTCACTTATCATACTAAGAGACAAGAAATTATCAACTTGAAGAAAAAATAATCGACAGATGCTAACGCCAAAGTGACATAAACGTTAGCATTATCTGAAAAGGATTTTAAAGCAATCGTCTTGAAATGGTTCAAGGAGTAATCATGAATATGCTTGAAACAAATGAAAAAAATACAATGCCTCAGTGGAAAAAAAAGATATAAAGAAGAATTCAATGGAAACTTCAGAACTAACTTTAGAACTAAAAATTGCAATAATCCAAATGAAAAGCTTACTGGATGAGATCAACAAGGAATGGAGAGGACCTGAGAAAGAATCAAACAACAGACACTACCTGGTCTGCAAAAGAGAGAAAATAGACTGAAAAAATAAATAGTACTTAAGGTACTTACAACAAAAGGTTCAACATCTGTGTTATTGCAATACTGTACCACAAAAACAGGAGAAAGAGAATAGGGCTATCCAAAAGAAAGTATCCAAAAGAAATAGCAGCTGAAAATTTTCCCAATTTGGCAAGAAAACAAAAAACTATAAACAGGTTTATTCACAAACATTCAGGCCAAGAAACATCATAATCAAACTTCTGATCACTAAAGACAAAAAAAGAAAACATCTTGAAAGCAAGACAAAAGTAGTTCCTATTTAAAGGGGGAAAATGTTACATGACGGTGGATTTTGCACAGCAAAGTACAGAGGTCAGAAGGAAGCCACATAACATTTTTCAAATGAGGACAGAAAAGAACTGTCAATCTAGAATTTTATATCCAGCAAATATAACCCTCAGAAATGAAGGAGAAATTCAAAGATGAAGGCTAACTAAGAATTTGCTGCCAGTAGATCTCTTCTAAAAGAATAGCTAAAGAAAACTCTCTAAACAGGAAGGAAATGATGAGGGGTGGTATTTCAAATCATCAGGAAGGAAGAAAAATAGAGCACAAATGTGGGTAAATACAACAGACTTCCCTTCCTCTCTTAAATTTTCTAAATTGTTTTTGACAGGTAAAACAAATAAAATTATTTGTTTGCTGTCTGATGTAAATGAGGAAAAAACCTAAAATGGAATAACTACAGGTAATAATTATATGTGGAAGCAAAATAATTACTCATCTTAAATATATTTTATTTCACTGAAAAAGTAGATGGTCACTATGAACTTTTAAAATATCCTCAATTATGCCAGGCACTGGGGCACACACTTGTAATCCCAGTACTCTGGGAAACTGAGGCCTCAGTTTCCTCACAAGACCCATTTCAATATATCATTAATTCAGGTCTTTGCACCCAATATATGTTGAATAAATAAACGAATAAATGTTTTCTAAGACAACTGTCTCCACTGCATTCCTAATTTCTTCTTCTTCTATATCACTCAGGACAATGCCTTATAAATTATTCTACTTGTATATGATCTCAATAAATTTTGGTTAATGCCCATAAGCCTTCAACTAAGTGCATCCCAAGAAAAGTCCTCTTCAAACAATGATTTTTTCTTAAGCTGCCAACCTCTCTCTCTCTCTCCTCATCATCACCAAAACTTTGAAAAACTAACATGTATTCATGGTCTCTGCTTCCTCTTCTCTAATTTTTTTGGCCCAGTATGTTTTTCTGTCCCTTACTCTTTACATTATATTTCTGACAAGTGATCTTCCATCTACTAATTACTAAATACACCAATCTGACTTCAGTTTTTATCTTCCTTGTTGGCTACTACCTCTTCTACAAAGGCTCTCTTCTCTTAGTTTTCAAGTTACTGGCCCATTCTGCTGCTTCTTTACTGCTCATTCCTTCTTAAATCTGTTTTAGTGACTTTATTTCATTTACTAATCATTAAATGCAGATATTCCCTCATATGTCCTAGGGTGTTTTATTACCCCTCATGACCTTGAATCTATTACATCTTTAAACTCCATATACATACAGACGATCCCCACATTTCTCAGCTATTCAAGAAAAGCAGTGTGACGTGAGGTTCTATAGTAGTCCCACATTACAAATATTATTATCCAGTAGAGTATGTACACATATTTGATAAAATACAATTTATAAAATGTAGGTACAACAATTGATAAATCTTCAGTGTCTCTAATCATTTTCAATTGTTACAAGCCAAAATGTTAGGTTTTTACATTTATATAACAAAAGTTAATGCCTAAAAAGTTTTAATATCTTATTTTTCAGAGCATCATTATAATACTGCTGAATAATGTCGCTTTTAAAAAAAAGTGCTAATATATACCACTTTCATTTGAAAAAAAACATAAAATTTACTTTGGTAAAGAATAGTATCTCGGGGCTGGGGATTTAGCTCAGTGATTAGAGTGCTTGCCTTGCAAGCACAAGGGCCTGAGTTCGATCCCCGGCACCACAAAAAAAAAAAAAAAAAAAAAAGATTAGTATCTCGTGATTAGTTTCTGACTTGATTACTCTTTGAAGTGAACCCAAAACGGCATATGGTATAATACAAATGAATTAAATTAGAGTAACCTGTATACAGTAAAAGAAAAATCACACCAAATAAAATTAAGAACCATGTTATCCATCAAAATAAAATTTATTTTTTCTCCAAACAGCATCAGTAAGATCACATTAATATTTGATTTTCTAACACCCAAATGACCTGTTTTCTAGTTCTACCTATATCACTTATGCAATAATTGTTTTAAAATGACTTAAAAGCAGTGAAAAATGTAAAATAATTCCCTACCCTGGTCAAAATCCATGATATGGCATTTATACTAATAGAATAAAGACAATAAGCCTACATGACTGTAGTGTCAACATTTTTAATAACCAAGCAGTCTTTCTGTATCTTCCCCATCCCGAGTTCAGGTAATGGCTCCGAAATACTTGGATTATTTTAAGAAATGCAGATAACCAAGTGGACACCAGTAGGACTTGTTGAGCATGTCAAGGGAACAGTTAAGAAAGGCTTTATAATGAAAGTAGTTGCACACTTAAACAAATACTGCAAAGTTTTAGTTCTTTGATATAAGCAAAAAAAAAAAAAAAATACACACACACACACACACACACGCCCCTATAAAAAAGTTGGTTTACAGTGATCTTCAATAACAAGGTCCAGGCACTAATTAGCTGACATTTCCTTTGAAAATAAAAGTCTCAAACAAAGTAAGTACTCCACACATCCTTTTCCTGGCACACTGTTCGCTCCTTCAGTTCAAACCATGAGTTTTACAAAAAGATGTCCACAGGCTCTGATGCTTGTACCCAGGAAGTGGTCTCTGTAAGCATGGCAACAAATCTTGACAAGGCTAGGGAAGTAAATTTACTACGGCATTATTTGTACAGCTGCTTCCTGGAATAAAATTTAGAAATGTCTGTCTCTAGGAATTTTTAAATTCATGTCTGTGTCAATTCAGTTGCCTACTAGCTCTTTTTTATTAAGTAGCAAGAGTCATGATAATGTAACTAAAACAATCCTCAGACTACAGAAAATTTCACAGCTATATGCTTCAATTTCTATAATTCATAAGAGATGAATTTAAAAAAGGAATGCAAAGCCTACTGGGTGGCCCAATACTAAGTGACAGGAAGGGTTACTTCTCCTATTAAAAATTGTTCTGAGTTTTATTTTCTCATTAAAAAATATAGCTAGATTACAAAATTAAAACAAATAAAAGTAACACTTCATAATTTAGCTGTCATTTTCTACTAAATTGCTTATAACTGTAACCATAAAATGATAATAATTTACCATATGTGCAGCTGCAAACTAAGAAAAGCACTGGTCAGTATTGCCGCAAAATGTGAACTTACTACTCCCCCTAGTGGCCATGGAACTGAATTGCAATAAAACGTCCCATTTCTTCAATAAAGCATGAAATTTCAAATACAGTCAATTCTAATATATCGCTTGTTTAGGAGATACAAATTTGTTCCAGTGTATTTGATATATTTGGAAACAATTTGAGTGTAATATATTACCATGAGAAACACTAGATACAGCTGGAAAACTACACCCAGCTGAATCAAGCCCAGTACGAACACACAGAACATGTACCCATTGCCCTCACGCCTCAAGTGTCTACCAGCTATTTCATTTCACCTTGTGTAATGAGCTATACACACTGACATCTGGTAGTACAACTTACCATCCAATTTCAGTAACCCTGCACTACATTTTATAATCATAAGCCATGACCCTTTCAATGTTCACTTTCACAAAGTGCCATATTTATTATACTATTTCTTTCTTAACCGTTTAAAACTGTGGTATCAGTTTTTCTTAGGTTTCCTTTTTTGATGTTTCCCTGACAAAAGTTTTTGATTACTGTGTTCTTAACGTATTTTTTCATCTATGCTCAGTGTGGCCTTTTGGCATGATTTTGCCTAGTGTGGTGATTTTTGAAATACATTTCTCTTTATGAACAGAATTGACTGTATAATGTATAAAATTTCAGTGCCTCTACTATATTGGTATACAAGAATACACTAACTATAAATAAGTAGCCAAAAGTACCTTTAAAAGTGTTTCATGTGTCAATTTCCATAAGAGAATTACTGACTTTCTATCTCAGAAAAGCTCTAAACAGACTTCTACAGGAATTCAGGAGAAAAACATTAATTTATGTGTGTGCATGTGTACCTGTGTAAAACGATTTTTTAAAAAATTTATTTTAATGCACATTTTAGATGTACACAGTGATAACATTCATCATAGGGGATTTGTACCTGTACACGATATAACTTGTTGCTTCTTTTTTTCCCATTCCCCTCCCCTCCCTTCACTTCCTCCTCCCTCTTTATTTACAAAAGCTTCATTTCCATTTTCTCCTTCCATTAACAAATTTTAACATATATTAAAATACATATAGTTTTAAAACTTATACCTTTCCCACTCAAGCTGTTAATCATACCAAATAGTTTGTGTCCCTGCTCTAATTTGGCAACCAAGATCTTTTCAGAAGTCTGAAGTGAGTAAAGGTTCAAGTGACAAAAAACAGGATAATTCCTTGTTTTGTGTTCATATGTTATTCAAAAACTTAAGCCAAAAGTTGCATAAGAAAACCAAGCAAAATAAAATAATTAAATAAAAAAAAAGAAATCCAAGCAATCTGTTAATGAATGGAGTTTAAGAGAAAACAGAACAGTCCAAAGAACTACTTTCACAAATGATATATGTAGTTTCTCACAGGCTTTTTGATTTTCTGAAAAAATCCCCAGCATTTCATTCAGAAAAAAGGCAAAGTAATGACAACATTTTTAAGAATTTATAATCCCCCACTTAGTTAACTCTTTTGCTTATATCTAATATTTAACAATTACAGTCAGCTTCCTGAACTGCATACTTTGCTTACCAAAGTACACTTCAACATTAATAGTTTATCTATACAGGTTTTAACCTTTCTACATCATCAAGTTAGAGTAAAAATGGAAAACCTTACTGCCAGCCAGGAGGTTTGAGTGTGCCCCACAGACATCAGGCTGGATGTCACTAGGGAGCTAGTGAGCGAAACCCTGAGCCCCTCCAGCTGGGGTCACAGCTCGCACTTTATCAAGCTGCCTGGACAAGTGACATGCACATTACAACCCAAGGAGAACTAGTGAAAAGTACTAGTATAAACTATTTTTACAAAGCTGCAGATTCCATTTCTGCCCATCTTGTACTTCTACAGAATTAAGAAAAGCAGCTTTTCTGTCACCAAAGTCATAACATTTTTACTGAAAACTAACTGGAAGGCTTTTTTTTTAAAAAGTTGTTAATTTTTTTGGTCTTTCTAATTTTGTTGGAACACAATCTACTTGGACTATAATGAATTAAAAATATTCAATTATTTCTCTTTCAAAAGATATCTGGAATAAAATTATGATGTCTACATATTAATAGTTTCTTACATAAGTATATGCTAAATATAAAATACATATTTTTCACACATACATTCAAAACAGCGATATTTGTTCAATAAAAACCCTAGCAATCATCTCAATAAATACAGAAAAAGCATTTAACAAAATCAGCATCTTCACAAAGCCTCAACAATATGGCATAGAAAGAATGTACCTCAACACAACAGAGGCCATATATGAAAGGTTCATAGCTAACATCATATGTAGCAGTGTAAAGTTGAAAGTCTTTCCCCTAAGATCAGAAACAAGACAAAGATACTCTCACCACTTCTGTTCAGCCAAGTACTGGAAGTTCTAACTAGAACTTCCTAGATATTAGACCTTTGTCTGAGGGACAACTGGCAAAATTTTTTAGAAATAGGCAACAAAAATAAATGAAGAAGTGAATTTGTCTTGGCTGTTGGAGTGACCTTATATATAGAAAACCCTACAGAGTTCATCAAACAACTGTTGCAACTGATAAATTCAGTAAAGTTGCAGGATGTAAAATCAACACACAAGGCTTGGGATTTAGCTCAGTGGTTAGAGTGCTTGCCTTCCAAGCACAAAGCCCTGAGTTCGATCCCCAGCACCAAAAAAAAAAAAAAAAAAAAAAAAAAAAAAAAAAAAAAAAAAAAAAAAAAAAAAAAAAAAAAAAAAAAAAAAATCAACACACAAAATTGGTAGCATTTCTTTATACAGCAACAAACTATTTGAAAAAGAAATTAAGAAATAAAACCCATTCATGTGTCAAAAAATAAAATACTAGAAACACTAAATCTACTGGAGAATAGAATAGGAAGACATAGGTGTAGGAAAAAAAATTATGAATAGAACCCAGACTGCACAGGAAACCATTCAAAGAATCAATGCATGGGACCACATCCTATTAAAAGGCTTTTGCACAGCAAAAGAAATCACCAATAGACCGGGGCAAAAACACACAGACTGGGAAAAAAATTTTGCCAGTTGTCCCTCAGACAAAGGTCTAATATCTAGAATATATAAAGAACTCAAAAAAAATCAACCCTCCCATTTAAAGACCCTACCCAAAAATGGGCATCTGAAATTAATAAACATTTCTCAGATGAAGAAATAAAAATAGCAAATAAATATATGAAAAAGTGTTCAACATCATTGGTCATTCGAGAGATGCAGATCAAAACAACACTAAGATACCATCTCACTCCAGAAAGAATATCTATTATCAAGAAATCAACCAACAACAAGTGCTGGCAGGGCTGCGGTGGGGGTGGGGAGGAACCCTCCTCCACTGTTGGTGGGAATGCAGACTGGTCCAACCACTGTGGAAATCAGTGTGGAGATTCCTCAGAAAACTACAACTAGAGGTTCCATTTGACCCAGCTATTCCTCTGCTTGGTATCTTCCCAGAAGAATTAAAATCATCATACCACAGTGATATATGCACAACCAGGTTCATAGCAACACAATTTGTAGTAGTTAAGTCTTGGAAACAACCTAAATGCCCAGCAACTAATGAATGACTAAAGAAGATGTGGTTTTTCTACACATTGGAGTACTATACCGCCATAAAAAAGGATAAACTAGAGTCATTTGTATGTAAATGGATGCTCCTTGAGAACATACTCTTAAGTGAAATAAATCAGACACTCATGAGTACACATAGAATTGTTTCTCTGATATGAGAAACCCTAAGTGTAAGTAAGGACAAAGAGATATAACAGGTATTATGTAAAAAAAAAGGTAATATTCAAAAGAGAGGAGAACTAGATAGGGAGAAGGGAAAAGAAGGAAGGGAAAAAAGAAAGTAAGAAGGAAGGGAAAAAGGAAATAAGAAGAAAGGGAAAAAATGGAAAATTGTAAATAAACCTGTTACAAATAGGGAAGGAAGGGTGGGGGAATGGAAGGAGGGAAGGGGGGAACCAAGATATATCATGTACAGATACAAAATAACCATGTTGATTATGATCATTAATGTATACAATGTACCAATACATGTTCTTGGTAAAAATTAAAAAAAGTAAACAAACAAAAAATACTTCAATGGTTAGAGTGCTTATCTAGCAAGCACAAGGCCCTGAGTGAGATCCCTGGCACCAAAAAATAAATAAATAAATAAATAAATAAATAAATAAATAAATAAATAAACAAACTTGTATTTACTTACAAGTAAATTTATCTAATGAGGTGAAAGTTTCAGTATACGTACTGAAAACAAACACTGTTGAAACAAATAGTTCAATAAATGAAAAGGTATCCTGTGTTCATGAGTTGGAAGAATATTGTTTAAATATTCATACTATTGAGAGCAATCTACAGACCCAGTGCAATTGCTATCCAAATTCCAATGTCATTCTTCAAAAAAATAGGAAAAATACTAAAATTTGTATGGCACAATAAAATAACCTGAATAGCAAAAAAGAATCTTGAGCAAAAAAGATAGTAGCTATGGGCATCATACTGACTTCAAAATCTATTACAAAGCTATAGTAACCAAACAACATAGTTTTGGCATAAAGACAGACACACTGACAAATGAAACAGAATAGAGAGCTTAAAAATAAACTTTGAGTTACTGTCAACTGTTTTTTGACAAAGGTGCCAAGAACACAATGGGGAAAGGATAGTCCTTTCAATAAATAGTGTTGGGGAACCTGGATATCCACAAACAGAACGAAATTAAACCTTTATTTCAAACCATATACAAAAATTAACTCAAAATACATTAAAAGCTTAACCACAAGACCTCAGACTATAGAGCTGCTAGAGGAACACACTGAAGAAATGCTCCACTACATTGCTTGGAGCAAAGATTTCTTGGACATGATTCTAAAAGCACAGGCAGAGAAAACACAAATTACACAGGTGATGGCATCAAACTACAAGCCACTCATAAACTGGGAGACAATATTTGTGAATTGTGTATCTGATAAGGAGCAAACAACTCAAAAGCCAGAAAACAGAAAACCCAATCAAAAAATGGACAAAGAACCTAAATTGACATTTTTCAAAAGAAGACATACAAATGGCCAACTGATACATGAATAAAATGCTGATTCTCATTAAATATCAGGTAAGTGAAAATTAAAACCACAATGAGATATTACTTCACACCTGTTAGAATTACTATCAAAAATATGAATGATAACAAGTGTTGATGAAGATTTGGAGAAAAGAGAACCTTTGTGCACTGTTAGTGGGAATATAAAAACATATCTGTACTCTTACATTTATTGAAGCATTATTCACAATAGCCAAGATATAGATGCAACCTAGATGTCCATCATCAGTTAAACAGATGAGGCAAATGTGGTGTATATACACCATGGAATACTAGTCAGCCTTAAAAAGAAAATTCTGTCATTTGTGACAACATGGATGTAGGCAGAGGATATTATACATGAAATAAGCCAGGCACAGAAAGATAAGTACTACATGGTTTCACTTATATTTGGAACCTAAAAACCAAACTTGCAGAAGTAGGGAATAAAATCTATTACAATAAAGTTGTAACAAATTTTGAAGTCAGATAGTATGATGCCTAAAACTACTCCTATAGTTTGAATATGAGTATGGAATAGGGAAGGGGGCTACTGATCAAAAGGCACAAAATTTCATTTAGATAGGAATAACCTTTTGAGGTCTACTGCATAGAATGATGACAAATAATAATGTAACATACATTTCAAAATTACTATAAGAGTAGATTTCAAATGTTTTTACCACAAAAACATGGTCAGTACATGAGGTGATGGACTTATTAAATAATATGTTGAGTGATTCAATCATTCAACAATGTAAACATAGCAAAACACACTGTACTTCCAAAATACTTAATACATACACTTATTTTTAATTAAAAATTAAAGCAAAACAAATCCTAGCAATTCACAGTTCTGAAATATGCTTATTTCACTAATTACGTAAAAGATTTTTAAAAAGTACAGAGACTCAACGTTTTCTTCTCCAATTGCATATAAATGTACCAAACTAAGTGCTCTGGTTTTAATAAACTAAAACCTAGAGAAGAGGTTTAATAATGGTATCTTTGTAAGACTCTTTATGATGGGATTATTTATCACAGAGTTTTGCTGAAAACCGTAATACCTCTCACTAATACATGTATATTGCCATATAATTTAAAATGCCAAGAAACCAAGAATTTTTTCATAAAATGATCTCTGTTCTCTAAAACTATCTCCTGCTATTTCCTATTAGGCATACACTCAGTACATACTTGACTTAGACTAGCCAGGTTGCTTCATTAGGACAAGAAGCTACAAAGTACTGTGTGACATACCCTCCCCTCGTCCTTCCCCACCTGTTGATCTGTTCCTTACAAGCCAAATGTGCAAGCAAGGATGGTTAAGCCTTCCTGTAAATATATATAACAGTAACAACAAAAACGATGTTGCAAACCAAACCAGTGTTAAATCCCCACTAAATAACTATATGCCTCCCAGGCAGCATAAGGCATCAAAATGGTCACAGGCTCTCTGGAACAGAAAAGACAGATAATTTCAACAGCTTCTAATGAAAGAGGGGGAATTACCCTTGTTATTTAAGGTTCAAAATGACAGGTTCATTCACATGAGGTCCAAATTTGCAGTTTTTATTAAGTGACTTTGGTTTTGGCTAAAAGGAGAAAGGGAAAAAGGAAGGATCTCGTTTAGGGTATATGATTTCAACTCAAACTTGGGCAAACTTCTGTTAAGAGACAAATAAGAAGTATTCAGGCTTAGTGGGCCATAAGTTTTCATGTAATTACTGTACTGTGCCACTATATCACAAAAGTAGCCACAAATGATGGATAACCAAATAAATGTGGCTGTGTTCCAAAAAAGCTTTACAAAAACAGAAAGTAGTTTGGAGTCAACCTGTGAGCTGTAATCTGCCAAGCCTTACTCTACCCTGAGAACCAGAAAGGCACTGGCTGTAACTTTCCTAGTTTTCAGGAGAAACAGAAGAAATGAAGAGTGAGAATTACTTCATCTCCAAGATTCAGAAAACTGACTCTAAGATCACTGTGCCTGGTTTTAAGCATGATTAGCTCTTTGAGAACTGATTTGTACTAATATTTAAATGCATGTATTTATTATAGACCTTATTTTATCACATTGCCACATCACATACTTTTTCTTTCCCCAAGTTTCATCCTTGTTACCTTTAAAGTTTTACTTATGTATTAAATTAAGAAACAATCAACCCTTGAAAAGTGAAAATTACAAAGACAGTAACCTAAAAACACAGAGTTTAAGAAAATTTACAATTAGAAATTATAGTAAAAGAAAATGGAGAGGAAGAGGGGAGTGAAAGTTGTGAGAAAAAGATAATGGGAAATTTATAGAAATAGATCTTTTTTTTTTTTGATATTCTAAGTGTAGACTTTTTTTCCCACTAATAACCCATATTGGTACATTGTAGATACACATAACAATCACATTCATCAGAGTTAATTTGTACCTGCAGATGATAGATCTTGGTTTGGGAAGGGGAACAGATCTTTAACCTATTATCTATTTTCCTTTAAAGCCAGGTCAGTGTCCACTAGCCAATATGTGGGCTGAATGCAAATATAATTAAAGTGAGACTAGGGCTGCAAAATAGACAACATACTTGAGGAAAAGGAATATCCCTTTGTAGAGCAACTCTTTGTCCCAAAGCCAAAGTTTAAAAACAAAAACTTACAAAACGCATTTTTAAAAATACACAGTTTTGAAAACATGCCTTAAGTATCTCTCTAGTTATTCTTGCTATCCCTTGTATTTGTGTCCCACAATTATAAACTTTCTTGTAGTCTATATTTTCATGATTATTTTTGCTAACTACCATGAAGACAAAACTGTTTTCTAATATATAAACACTTGAGTAGATTTAAGAAAGAACCCCTATGGGGAGCGGTAGATGCCAATGAGTCATCAAACCTAGGTTTACACAAAACACTGAAGAATTTTGTTCTAGAAAATAATAATCGTAGGCAGAGAAATGGATCTTGAATACTTGAGAGTTTGGAGATTTACTCTATGATTAAGCAGTGGGGCTTTTGGTTTCCTTAGTATGTTTCTACCTGATAGGAAGAATGACCCTTTTGTGTAAGCAGAAACTTAAGTATCGGCGGCAGAAAAGGCTTATGATATTACTCTCATCTAAAGCTGTATTTGGGCCAAATGATTAAAACATGAAGATCAGGAAAATCTTGCAAAGGCTGAGAAAAAATGGAAGAGACCCAATTTATCCCTTTCCATCATCCCTACTCTAGAAAGTAAACAAAAAACAAAATTGACCAAACTAAAGAATTCCTGCTTAGTGTTTCTTAGTCCTGTACCTTGTAGTTTCTGTGTTCTTACTACTCTACTGTAAAAATCTAGAGATCTGTCTTTCAGAAGGTAAAAAACATCTGAGAAAAATCATGAAGGACATCTAGTGCAGAAATAAAACATACACTAGGGCCCTGAAAGTCCAAAGATGAATAGACTTTCGTTATTTTTCTCCACTGATTAAAAAGCGGTATTTGAAACTAGTTCTAATATCATAAATTTTCATATTCTAATTCTGCAAGCAAAAGGAATAATACACAATAAATGTTGCAATTTTGTTTCTTTTTTACCTGAGAGTAAATGCCTTAAAATATGAAATGGAGCTGCATTCCCACAGTTACTGTTGAATCTCATTTTTCTTTCAGGGTAATTAATTATAATAATTGTCAGTTATATAAATACTTAAGATCTCAAACTTTTTCTCATACAAATTGAAGGACTGATTACAGGAAATGTGTATGGTCATTGAATTGGTTAAAATGTAGTCTGTATCATGAAGGCATTAAGAGCCTCATAAGGTAACTTTCAATAATAACTCACTTCTTCTTTTTTTATATATTTTTTTCTCTATGCACCCTCAAAGATGTAAAATAAAATGATAGAAAGTAGGGAAAAGGCCATTACATTTAAATTAATACATTTTAAATTTTTCATAACTGATTTCATTAAACTATATATCATACTTTCTGTAAAATATAATATACAAATTGGGATTCTATTAGTAAAAATATTCTTATACAGAATATTAAAAAAGTAAGTAAACTATTAAATATTAAAATAAACCAAAAATTTTAAAAGTAGTTAAGCTTGGTATTTTTTCAAAAATTTACATTATAATATATATTCCTTAAAGCACAAAACACCAAAAACATTGCAAAATGGTATGTAACTGACCATTTTATTTCTAGTTTAAAACAGTAGCTGAAAAGAGAATTAATATCTCACATTTCTAAAAGTCAGAAGAAAGCCTTCAAATTTGTGTTGGTGCTAAGGTACTTAAGAGTGAGGTTAACTAGAACTAGAAGTCCTCTCACTACTTGCAAAGAAAAACTGTCAGATACCCAGGACTGTCTTTATGAATCCAAATGCTGAGGCTGGGGTGTAGCCCAGTGGTACAGCACTTGCCTACCATATACAAGGCACTGGGTTTAATCCCTAGCACTACACACACACACACACACACACACGTACACACAATGTGATAAAATAAATCAAAATTCAAAAGACTTCTTTATTGTTTAGGGGACTTGCATATTTGGAATATGCCTAAGCAATGAATAAATGTACTAAGTGATACAAACAGAAAGAGAGTGGAAAGCAAAAACTAGTAACTAGCAAAATGTAGGTGTTTAAAATTAGAAAAATTGTGTGTGTGTGTGTGTATGTGTATCTGTTGCTGGCCAACCCACGATTTCATGCATGGTAGGCAAGTGTTTACCACTGAAGTACATCCTCAGCCCTTACTACAAATATTGTCAATTGCTATGGAATTGTAACAGCACTAATACTATGCCATAATACTCAGATTGATTCTGAACGCTGCACTCTATCTTTTTTTTTTTTTGACTATTACAAAAGTTTATTTGACAAAAATCTAATATGAAAATGTGTAAGAACCAATTTTTAGTCATAATGAAACTAGTGCTTTGAAGAGGGGGCATGGATTTCTCTGAAGTCAGTCATTATTTAAACTCGTTCCAAGGCTTCCAACATGATGATACTATTTCCTCGTATTACCACCATTCCAATATTGTTCTGTTGCCCACTAGTTGCCATCTCCACACACTCATCAATCACAAGATTCATAAAGGGATCAAATCCTCGCAATATTCCTTGGACATGCCTGCCACCATTCAATTTCAATGATAACTTCTTGTCCATAAATTTTTTCAGCTCGGGAGGGTGAGCCTTACTCATCTTGTCTACTCCACAGGATCAGAACTCCTCTGAAAGGGAATCTGCAGCCCCCGTCCGCTGCACTCTATCTTAAACAAAGGAGAATTAAAGTAAAATTGAGCAGTCATTGCTTACTTAATCAATGAAAGGAATAATAATTTCCAGTAGGTCCTATAACTAGATACACTGTGCAGTAGGAGGCCCATCCTCCTAAACACTACAGATTAAAGCATTATCATGTACCACTAGTCCCATTACAACAGCATACTTTATAACATCTTTTTACAGTACTCAAAATGCCTGTTAAAGAATATGCTTCTACCGATTCATGCACTGCTATTATTTTCCAAATTGTTACCTCAAATTATTTATTACATCTACAATTACTAGATTAGAAATCAAAAAAGGTAGTTCTACAAAGGTGAAATACTTCTTAGAATATTTGATTTATCTATAAAGTATATCATGATTAGAAGAGAAGTCCACCCTATTTAAAATATAGAAAGTCCCAAGAGAATGTGGCTTCCAAACTAAAAATGACAAAGGGCCAGATAATCTACAAAATAAAACTTTTGGGTCCATCAGAAAGCTGAGGTCACAAGGCAGTCAGGGCGAACTAAATTCCAAAGGGTGGCAAGTTTTTCTAAGGAGAGGCAGAACACAGAGCCCAGAGGAAGAGGTGATCATAAAAAGGCAGGTAAGAAGAAAACAACTAAATTTTCAAACAAATTTTGAAAGGCTGAGTGAGCTGGTATGTCAATTCAGACATTCCTGGGATCACCACAAGAGGAGTATGCACTTACTCCCTGATCTTCTTCACAGTCCTCTTCTAGTGACTTCTAAGAACTAATAGGGTAGAGCAAATGACCTGGTAGAGCCTTCCTCTGTGATACATACATATGTAACTCTACCCACTTCATGGACTCTTCTCTCATAAAATGCAAAAGATAGACACTGCTAAGACGAGGGTGGGAAACACTCCTGCCCAACTGTTTTAGTTCAGACTTTTACAACAAGGTGCCACACACTAAGTGGTTTATAAACAACAAAAATTTATTTCTCACTGTTCTGGCAACTAAAGCCTGGGATCGAGGGGTCAGCATTGTCTGGTTCTGGCAAGGGCCCTCTTCCAGGCTGCACGCTTACCTTTGCATCTTTACAAGGCAGAAAAAAAGCTAGAGTTATTAAGTCTTGAAGACTTGAAGTTATTAAGTCTTAAAGACTTAATAACTTTCCAAAAACCCACCTCCTAATACCACATTGAGATTACAATTTTAGAACACGAATTTTGTTGAAATAGAAACATTCAGTCCATTAATGTCTACCTACAACCAGGGGCCAGAACACTAGGAAAAGCATGTCAGTACTTCAAGACATAGACATCTGCCATTAGAAAAATGTAAAGTCTGGTATACTGAAAGAAACAATAAGTAACAATAAAACATAAACTCCAACTATTGACTAAAATGACTCAACCCATACACTAAATGTTTGCCTGAAACGAGAAGAAAGGCAGCCATTTCTGAGTATAATATGATTTACCTCAGTCTTTAGTGTTCTTTAATATACTACCTCAGGCACTAAAATAGAGAGATGAGAGGAAGCTAATACTGGGGGGCAGGGGACACCAGTATACAAGAGATAAAGTAGTCAACTAAACTAAAGTATGTAAATGGATGTTCCTCGAGAATATACTATTAAGTGAAATAAATCAGACACTCATGAGCACACATCGAATTGTTTCTCTGATATGAGAAACCATAACTCTAAATAAGAACAAAGTAGTGTAATGGATATTATATAAAAGGAAGATAATATACAAAGAAGAGGAGTACTACAAAGAGGGAAGGGGGAAAAGCAGGAAGGGAAAAAACGGAAAGAAAGGGGCAAGGGAAATCATGGAGAATTGTAAATAAACCTGCTGTAAATAGGGATGGAGGGAACAGAAGGGAGGGGAGGGTAGAGGGGGGAGAACCAAGAGACACCATGTACAGGTACAAAACAAACAGTTAAATGTGATCAATATATGGATAATGTGCCAATACATGTTCTTGGTTAACAAATAAAAAAAATAAAGTACGAGGGCTGAGACATTTGAATTAGTAAACAGAAACTTTGAAAGGTTTTAAAAAAAGAACTTAGTGAAAAACATGGGCACATGCATGAACAGATGGAGAATTTCAGCAAAGGGAAATGGTACTAATAAGAGTCAAATGGAAATGCCTGGAATGAACACAACATAAGAAATAAGTAATTCCTTCAATGGACTTTACAGCAGACTGGACAGAATGCAGTTAAGAATCAAAGAATTTAAAAATAAGGCAATAGAAAGTATCTGAAATAAAGCACAGAACATTCCTAAAATCCAGAAGATTATTACTAACTACTTCAAAAACATGTACTCCAATAAATTAGAGAATCCAGAAGAAATGGATACATATAAATTACCAGAACTAAACCAAGAAGATATAAAATCCTGAATAATCCAGTAACAGGCAATGAAATTGAGGCAGTAATAAAAAAATCTACCAACTAAGAAAACCTCAAGACCTGACAGATTCACCACTAAATTATGTAAGAACTTCAGGGAAGATAAACACCAATACTTCTCGAACCCCTTAATGAAAGTAGAAGGGAAGGAGTACTACGAACTCATTCCTGGAAGCTAGCATTACCTTGATTCCAAGACCACAGGAGGACTCAATTAAAACTAAAAAAGAAAAAGAAGAAAAGAAAGAAAGAAAACCACAGTATAGGCTAATCTTTTTAATGAACCTAGATCCTTAACAAGACACTGGCGAATAGAATGCAAAGATCCTTAACAAAACAAACAGAATTCCATAAATCATTAAAAAGATCATACATCATGACCAAATAGGTTTCATCCCAGGAATGCAAGAAAGGTTTAACACATGCAAATCAATAAGTGTAATACATCACTTCAACAAAGCTAGGACAAAAATCACAAGATCATTTCAATAGATGGAGAAAAAACCTTTGACAGACTCCAGTATCCACTCATGATTAAAAACTGTAGAAAAGAGGTACATAAGAACATTATTTCAATCTGATAAAGCCACTTAGGATAAACCTGTTTACTGCCAATATCATAGTAGATAGGGAGAAACCAAAGTTTTCCCTCTAAAATCAGGAACGAAAGAAGGATATCCACTATCATCCCTCCTGTTCAATACAATACTCAAAACTTTAATCAGAGCCATCGGGCAAGGAAAAGAAAAAAAGAGATACATACAGGACAGGAAGAAGTCAGGCTATCCTTATTCACAGACAACATAATCCTTTACACAGAAGACCTACAAATTCCACCAAAAGACTCCTAGAACTAATAAACCAATTCAGCAAGGTAGTAGAATACAAAATCAACACACAAAAATTAATAGTGTTCCTGTACAACAAGGATGAACCCACCTAGAAAGAAATTAGGAAAATAATACGATTGACAATAGGTTGAAGAAAAATTAAGTATTTAGGAATTAACCAAACAAAGGAAGTAAAAGACTTTGAAAAGAATATAAGAAAATGGAACAATATCCTCTGTTCTCAGATACGCAGAACCAACGTTGTCAAAATGGCCGTACTCCCAAAACTGATACATAGATTTAATGCAGTCCCAACAACATTCCTCAGAGAGCTAGAGAAAACAATCTTAAAATTCATATAGAACAAGAAGAGACCCAGAATAGCAAAAGCAATCCCAGGCAACAAGAGCAAAGTAAGAGGCATCATAATCCCAGATTTCAAGTTACATTACAAAACTACAGTGACAAAAACAGCAGGGAACTGGCACAAAAACAAACATGTGTATCAGTGGAACAGAATAGAGGATGAAGAAACAACCTCGGACACATTTAGCTATCCAATCTTTGTCAAAGGGGCCAAAAATACTCACTAGAGGAAAGAACCTTTTTAGCAAATTGTGCTGGGAAAATTGGCTATATACACACAGAAGATTGACTCTGGATCCATCTCTCTCACAAGGCACTAAACTAAAAATGGATGAAAGAGCTAAATATTAACGCAGAAACAATCTGCTGGAAAATAAAACAGGTAAAACTTTTGAAGACACAGGCATGGCAAGGACGTTCTGAATAGAACCTCAATTGCACAAGAAATAACATCAAGAATCAACAAATGGGATTACATCAAATTAAAAAACTTCTGCACAGCAAAGAAAACAACAGAGATAAGTGACAACCTACAGAATGCAAAAAAAATTTTGCCAGCTACTCCTCAGACTAATATGTAGAATATAAGAAGAACTCAAAAGAAGTGGACCTCCCAAAATAAAAGACTCAATCAAAAAATGGGCAACTGAAATGAATAAACACTTTTCAAAAGAAGAAGCAGAGACAGCCAATAAATACACTGAAAACTTAGTCAATATTTCTGGCCATTAGAAAAAAGCAAATTTACACAACAGTGAAAAAAATCTAAAAATAGAAATTCCATTCAACACAGCTATTCTGCTTCTACATATCTTCCCAAAAGAGTTGCATAAAGACAGCATACTATAAGGATACAGGTGTACTCATGTTTATAGTAACACAATTCATAACAGCTATGTCTTTAAAGCTGCTTATGTCCATCAACAGATGAATGGATTAAGAAATGTGGTATTTATACACAATAGAGTACTACTCTGCCAAAAAGAAGAAAAAATTGAGTCATTTGCAGGAAAAAGGATGAACCTTGAGACAATGTTAAGTATAGTATAAATAAATTAAAGAGCAAAATAAAAGATAGCTAATAGGAAACATGTAGATTGATCTTTTGCAAATGGAAAGGGAACCAAGAGATAGGGGAAGCAAAGGGGGAAAAATAAAGCACAAAAAAATAAAAAGAAAAAGAACAGAATATCCAAGATCTGTAGTACCATATCATTTGTATAATTTGAACCCTAGAAGGCAACAGGAGAAAGGGGTGGAAGGCTTATCTGAAGATAACAGTCAAAAACTTCACGAAATTAATGAACACAACAACTCCAAGCCAGAAAAACTCCAAGATGGACACACACAAACACACACACACACACACACACACACACACACACAAACAAACGAGGAAGAGTGGGCTAAGGATTTAGCTCAGTGATCAGAGCGCTTGCCTTGCAAGCAAGGCCCTGAGTTTGATCCTCAGCACCAAAAAAATAAATAAATAAATAAAAGGAAGAGAATTACACAGTAAAAGGAACAATTATCTCATCGCTTGTTCATGTCAGGCACTAGTGTCACAAAACACCTAGGGGGTAAATTAATACCTCATTTTACAGATAAAGAAAAAGATCCAATGAGGATAAGTAAATCGCTCGGGATTGCAGTTAGCAGCTGCGGAACCAAGATCCATACTCTTAACCAAGGTTCCATTCTATTGGCATTTTTCCTCCCAGAGGGCCAAAACCTTATCTCTTCCTTACTAGAGCACTATAAAAGCAACAGTTAGTAACAATTAGCACAACACACACACACACACACACACACACACACACACACACACCCTGCCCTGTCTATGCTCCTGAAATAGAAAGCAAAATTGATACAACAGAAGAAGAAACTTCCTATATACTACTAGAGTTGGCAGTAAACACTAGCAGAGTTTACTCAGTTCCATCTAAATTGGATGAACACTTTTAGGCAACAGGAAATCTGGGCTCTACCTGTATTGTGTGTATCATTCTGTGTGAATTGCATCTACTTGTTACTTTATAAGGGCACTCCTGTTTAGACCACTTCTCTCTTTTCTCTGCTTTTAGCACAGTGAAAATAATCACATCTGAGAAAAAGTTATCACTATTACCAAGTTGCCTCTACTCATGGCAGGCAATAGTTTTGCCATAGTGCCATGCCACAATGCTATAAATCAAAAGGAAAATTTATTTTCATTAAGCTTTTTAGAGTAATATTAGATTCATAGAAAAGTTGCAAAGATAATAGAGTTCCCATAATTCCTTTATTTAGATTTATCATTAATATCCTATATTTTCACGATTATTTGTCATACCTAAGAATCCAATATTACATTACTATTAAATAAACTCCACACTTCATTTAGGTTGACTTCACTAATTTTTCCATTAATCCTCTTTTCCTGTTCCAGAATTCAGTCCAGGGTATAACACTATATTTATCTGTCATGTCTACTTATTCTCCTTTACTTTGTGACTATTTTGTAGTTTCCTCATTTTTCATGACTTCAGTAGTTTTTAGGAGTACTGGCAAGGCACTTTTGTAAAATGTCTTACAATTTGATTTTGCTTAATATTTTTCTTATGACTAGAACAGTGTTAAGGAAAGAAACGATGGTAAAGGCTCACTTTAACCACATCATAGCAAGGATAAGAGATATCCATAAGATACTGGTGACACTAGCATTGTTCAGTTGGTTGAAGCAGTCTTCACCAAGTCTTTGGATGAAGATTAGCCCATGCTCAGGAGTAGAAGATAGGAACCAAGCTCTACCTCCTGATGGTACTACTTGAAATTCTTCCATAAAAACAAGTTGTTGTTTCTCTCATGGTACTAATTAATTTTTAAATTACTGTTAATACAAAGTGGGTATAAAGTGGTCAAAGTAAATGTTTTTAGCTTGATTTCATCTCCTTAAACAAAATGAAAGAACAAGTTCCTATCTTTCTTTTCAGCCTAAATTCAATGAAATAAATTTGAAGTGGCACAGTTGAGGAAAAGTTAGTCCAGTCCATCTATATAAAATTAACCTCAATGGAGAAGCAAAGGAGATTCAAGGTATGCTTTGAATACAGGAATATGGAATGGGACTTTTATCTTATGCAGCTACAGTGTACACACTTCCCCTTTGGGGTGATTAGGATGGAAGGAAGGAAAGGAAGAAAGTGAATGAAGATGGTTTTCCCTTCCCTACTAGTGTGTAATGCTAGGATGTCTAGTCTATCATCTACTATTAGAAATCACATTTGTGGATGCATGGAAGGCATTATAGCAGGTATGTTGAAATAGAATTACCAATTATTCTTGGTTTGACTATAAATGTTTTCCATTTCTTATGTAATCTGTCTTTCATCGTAATACACAGAAAACTGAACCCCTTTGAAAAGAAGTCTGCCTTATTGTAAACTGAACACAAAAATGTCTAGGAAACCCCACATTCAGAAGACCTGCACTAGAAAGCTACAAAAGCTGAAGGTTTCAGACAAAACAACAAGAAGAAAAAAAAGTTTAGAAAACTTCTGGAAGAAGAAATCAAAGGGATGAAGAAGGAGTGGAGAGTGAGAGGAGAAGAAACACATATGAAATTGTTACCCACAAAACTAGCCATTCTAAATTAAATCATCTTTAAGAAATTCATAACCAAAATTTTTTCTCAAGACTAAAATGTAATTAATGTAATGAATCTGAACACATCTAAGGAACTGTACTGTTCAAAAAAGGGAGGAAAGGTTCTAAACTTGTTTAGTATTCTCTAGATCTGCCTACAAGGCATTTGGCCTGTAGTTTAACAGAATTCTTTTTCTTCTTCACTCAAATTTAGATTTCACTTAGAAGTAACCAAAGTAAGCATAGTTCTGAAAATGTACAAAAAACTTTACAGAGTTTACTAAATATCCTCTTATTCCCTCACTTAGTCTTCATAATAATTTTAAAAACCACCATTGTGTATTACTATCTGAAAAATAAAGCAAGGATAATTTACATGACAGAAGGCCCTATCAGCGTTAGTACTCCCAGTGCCCCTTTGCAAATTCAACTCAGAGGTCTGCATTCACTCAGTGACTGAGCATGTTGCAGTTCCTAAACATCCCCCAAACCTTCCTGTTCAATAAATCCAATGTAGGCTTATTTTTCTCTTATATGACTTCTCTACACTAGTAACCCTCCTAGGAAGTTACCTTCCCTGGGCTTTTCTGGGCACACGGTTTATTACTATTCTTCCTCTATTTCTAGCTACTCTCCTTCTCATTCTTATCTTAAGGACCTCTTGTTCTACACCAAATAGATGCTGGAGTCTGTCCTTAGCTTTTACTTTTTTCATGTTCTCTCTGGGAAATCTCATTTCACATACAATCAGTTTCACAAGTCACATATTTTCTGGTGACTAAATCTTATTTCAGTGGAGCCTATCTTCCACATTAATATGACCCAAATTAAAGATATAATCTCTTCAAAACTTGCTTTCCTCATCTATGTCCTATCTATCCCACCTCTGTAGGTCTGTTATGGTTTGTGTCTAGATGTCCCCCCAAAGCCTCATGTGGTAAGAGATAGCTGGATCTAGAGTGTGTGATTACTAAATTAATCCATTGATCGGTTTGGCATCGTTCTGCTGGGATCAAGAATGTGAAACTAAAATTAAGGGTATTAGAATTAAGGGTGGGAGTGCTACCCGCCCTAAGGACAGGTAGCCTAGATAAGATACAGGAAGAAGCTGATTAGCTGCTTGTTTGCATTGCTTATTTGCATACATTCCTTGGATTACTCACTTTACTTTGCTGCCGGTCTGCCGCCGGTCTGCCATGCCGCCCTGCCTCGGACCCAGCGGACTATAGATTGAAACCTCTGCAGACTGTGAGCTAACAAACCTTTCTTCCGCTAACTTTGGGTGTCGGGTATTCTGTCCCAGCAATGAGAGAAAAGTAACTAAAACAAGGTCTAATTCAGAAATCAGTCATTCAGACTCTGTTAGTTCCCAAAACAAATCCTATCTATTCTCCAGCCATCATATCTATCTATTCCTTTGCATCTTCATTGCCTCCCATTTAGCTCTCAGTTCCTAGTTTCTGTCACTTGAACTACTGATCAACTAGACTGTGAGCTCCTGATTTTTCCTTTCCCATCTATCTTCTATCTTGCTGCCAGAAGGATTCTTTAAATCAGATCAACTTGCCTGTACCTACCATTAATATTCAAAGCCAAAACCCTGCTATCTACCCCAGCTGGTATCCCACAGCATCAATCCAAACACCTTTGCCACTGAAGACACTCAACAGTACAGATTTAAGCTTACCCTTCCAGCATCACGGCCTTCTCACTTGTCTTTGCGATTTCCACTTCATCACCGCAACCTGTACTCTCATCAAATCAAACTCCTGAAGTTTCTTCAACACATTATGACAGCTCTGTCCAATAGAATTTTCTGTGATGATGTAAATGTTCTATACTTGTTCTACAGTATCAGTCACATATGTGTAATTGGTAACAGAGAATATGGCAAGTATGACTACGGTACTGAATTTTTAAAATTTTTATTCAATTGTAATTAATTTAACTCACCATTATAGTTAGTGGCTACCACATTAAACATCAGGGATCTGTTTTCTATTTCTCCATATTATGGGATATGTTTCTCTGCCCTGAAGTGTTTCATTCTTTACCCTTCACTTGCTTGTTTTAAAATACAAATTCAATTTCTTTAATAGATATAGAACTATTCAAGTTATCTACTTCTCCTAGAATGAGCTTTGGTAGCTTGTATCTTCCACGAAATTTATCACTTTCGTGTTAATTGTAAAATCTATATGCATAAAGTTAAGTGTGTTCATAATAATACCTTTCTTTTTTTTAATAATTGGGATTGGTAGAGATGAGACTCCTGTCATTCCTGATTTGGTAATGAGTTTTCTCTTTTTATGCCTGGTCAGTATGACTACAGTTTTAACAATTTTATTATCTTCTCAAAGAACCAGGTTGGCTGTATTGATTTTTTTCTATTGTTTTCCTGTTTCATAATTTCCTACCTGATCTTTATTACATTCCTCCTGTAAACTTCTGGTTTCATTTCTTTTTTTTTTTTTGGTCTGGTTCCTTACACTGAAAGCTGAGGTTACTAATTTAAGACCTTTCTTTTAATATTTTCTTTAGTGCTAAAATTTCTCTCTTTTCCTACTACTTCAGTTGTATCAAGTTAATTTTAGTATGTTGTGTTTTGTTCTCATTTAGTTCAAAAGTATCTTCTACTCTCACCTTGATTTTTTTCTTTGATACATCAATACTTAAAAGTAAGAAACAATAAGGGAAAAAACCTTCAGCTATAAACATCTTCAGTAGCTCTTACTATGAAGGAATACACATACATCTCTTTCTTTCTCTCTCTTTCACACACACACACACACACACACACACACACCCACACACATTAAGGTATGTCAATATATTGCAATACTTTACAGACATTAAGCATGGTTATAATAACCCACATACACCATGACTGCTCTCAGCAAAGTATGTTAAATGTCTCTCAAATGATATTTATTATGAGAAAAACATTTCCAACCTAATTAACTTGAAAGATGAAACCTGAGTATGTTCATATGTTTATTAATTAATATTTGTGTTTTTCATTAAATATGAAAGCCTATGTTCTTTAGATACCTGTTGAGTTTTAAAAGTTAAATTCTCACCAAAGGAAAGAAAAATGACCTCTACAAGTCCAAATGTAAACCTTTTCAGGTGTAATCAATTCAGATCAGCATTCACTGGTCAGACTAGCAAATTGGAACAAATAAAAAAAAATAAAGCATTCTACTAAGTCTTAAACACGGAACCAAACATAACCCCAGTGGCAAAATATAATCAAACTTGGCAATACCTGAAATCAGAATGAATCTATAATATGACTGGTTGTTCATGATTGATTTTCCATGATGATCCTGACCTCAAAGTTTTCTCATCTTCTATTACTGGAAAAATTTGCACATCAACTCCATACTTCACTTAAAGAGACATACAGGGAGCTCAAGAAGCTACACTTTACAAAGCAGCAATGTTACAGAGGAGGGAGCTGGAAAGAGAGAACTCTGAGATCTCAAGAGAAATGACTTGACTCTGGCTGAACACTACTCTGCAAATTCACTTGAGGCCAATGAAAATAATCACTGCAAAGCAAAAGGCTGAATAACTACAAGAGCTCATAAAGGGCTGAAAATAAGTAATACTCCCACCAGTCAAACTAATTATTTAATAGCAAGACATTTCATAGGCTTCTCAGAGAAGTCACATTTTAATAATGGATCTAAATTAGCCCAGAATAAAAGTTGACGTGGACATATTCTAATAAAGCTTTATAGCAAGATAAACACTGATTCCAAATAACTTGAGTGCCTGAAAAAAGTCTTATAATTTTTTTATAATCTACAAAAAGTAAAACTAATTAAGGTTCACAGAGTGAAGGGTAAATGTTACTCTATTTTGGCATAGTTCCTTTAATAAGAAATAGTACAATATTAATTCAAAGTATATTTTGATAATTGATCATTTTAAATGCATATTAGAATCCCTTGAGCAACCACTGAACACTAAAGTAGTAAAGCTAAAATTCCAGTAGAGGAATAAAAATAATATACTCAATATTCAACTAACAAAAAATAAGAGAGGACTCAAAGGCAAATATAAATAAAACAAATAGTAAACCAATTATTTAATTCTAGGAGATTTTTTGTTTTTAAAGAGCTTAGGATTTTATGAAAATAATCAAAGCTTAAGGTGCTGAAAGATTATTATTTTGATTATAAAGACTACCACACTAAGAAATCTAAGAAAAAACTTAAATGCACTTTGGTAAAAACTAACTTCATCACAATCCTCCAAAAATTCACAAAGACTTAAAAAAAAAAAGCAAACAAGCAAGTCAATCAATAATTCGGTAAACATGCATGGGAAGGGCCACAAGTAAAAATCAACAAAACAAAAGACAACATAAATAGACTTACAAAAGTTTCATACAAGTATTTTGGAATTATTTTTCCAAAATACACTTCCTATGTTTAAGGAAAGAAAAAATAAAGAAATGAATAGAAAAACTGATTTATATGGGACCTGAGCAAGTTAGTGAGAACAAAGCATAGAGGAGATATTATGAAGAGAAATGACATTATGTGAGTAGAATAAAGTTATCTAAAATACCCCTACTCAGATTTTCCAGTAGGCAAACAGTGACAGGACAACAGCAATATTATATATTATATAAGAAATAATAACTAAAAATTTTTCACTACTGATTACACATAAATCTGCAGATTCAAGGTGATACTGAATTTTAAGCAAACAGAAGTAAACTCACACTTACAGTCATCACAGTGAAACTGAAGCCAGGAGAGAGGGACATTAGGCAGATAAGTCACAGGTCCTGAATAGATAACTTTAAAGTAACAGGGCCTAATGAAAGGTAAGAGACAAAGAATAGGTCCTTAACCAAAGGAGAGAGACCTTGGAGGGAGTAAGATGCAAATGAAGCAGTTTGCACCCTGGACATCAAAGGTCTACCTGCAACCATGAGCATTCCTGCTTTGTCACGTACATGGGTATCAAAAACTGTATAAAAAAATTCCTGAGTATGAACTTCCACAGTATCTACCTTACAAAATACCCCCTCTCTGACTAGTGGAGGACTTTTCTTTTATTCTTTCTAATAAATATGTATTTGGCCATTACCGACTGTTTGCTGTTTGCTGTTTTGTTGGCTTCAATCCTTGTTGCCCCAAAACAAGGACCCAAGAGCTAGACAGACCTGGTTACAAAATCACAAAACAAAAGGTAGCTGAACTAGTTACTAAATGATTAATCTTATGAATGTTATTAAGCTTTGTGATCTTTGTTTTCTGAGCTGTAAACATGAATACAATAGTCACTACTCTTTCCCACTTAACCATTATTTATTCTTTTCACTACAAGTGATCTTGATGCATGGATATGGAAAGAATCTTATTAGACTGTAGTGTATTTACTTCTTCTTCCTAAAGTCACATCATAGAAATAATTAAATATATTAGCTATTATCAGTCTGTGGAGGAGAGACTAAGATGATTCACACATGAACATGACAGGGGGGTATAGTGCAGTGGTAGAGAAATGGTTAGCACATTTGAGGCCCTGGGTTTTATTTCTAACATCAAAAACAAACAAAATTACAAGGAAAGAGTTTCCCAACAGTGCATAAAAAACTAAGAAACTATAAGTTTATAGGACTAAAGTGTGTTTCTCAAAAATAAATGCGATAAAACCTTACTACTACCCTCATTAAACTATTACTACAACTTCTCAAAAGTCAATGCTGCAAACATCCATTACTAAATAACTTACTACTTCAAAATAAGATTAATGGCTGGAAATATTAGATGCTGAAAAGGCATTAAACACTAAAATGTATTTAGTAATAGGCAAAACAGTGAAAATAAATCATTAGAAAAATATCCACAAATTCCTAGAGTGTTAATCGGTGCTAAAGAACAAAAATACAAATGAAAAAAAAAAACAAAACAAAAAACCCTGCCAAATATTTACAAAACAAAACTAACCCAAAAAGTCCAATGGGAAGCTACAGAATAGCATTATCTTAGGATATTTTCAAATTATAAAATCTTGGAAACATGAGAATGGATAAAATATATATCAAACAATGTATAAAAATGAATCTATTCACAATAGCTAAGCTGTGGAAACAGTCCAAATGTTCAGGCAGATGAACAAATAAAGACTATGCCGTAAATATCTGTGAAGGAATATTTTTCAACCTTAAAAAATCAGAGGAGCTTTTGGGATACCAATAATGTATGACACTTCTACACTGGGCAGTTAGGTGCAGACTGGTTTCAAAGATGTTTCATTCTTTCCCTTGGCATGTTTCTTGTGACAGTGACTGAAAAGCAAGAGGACAAGAGGGAATACTCAACATCCTGTGTAAAAAACCAGGTTTGAGAATGCTACAGTAGCTTCAGCCTTATTCTATTTGGCTAAATTGGTTACATGATTATACTTAGAACAGGAAGATACAGAAAACTAGATACAGGAATAAAGACCTGGGACCAAATATATACACATACAAACTCCTTATTTAATTGTGTCACTACTAAGTAAGGCAACATACATAATAAAGCCTACTCAACTTGCACTGTCAATGAAGTTCACTTCACAATGCTGTATATGATAAAGAAGGGGGTAGGGGATGGCTTGATTTACATATTTCATTATAAATAATAGGCAATATTTATGTTTGTGTACAAATAACAATGTACACTCCAGATTCATACAGCTGCAAATTCTGTCCTGTACTCTGACGTAAATATATTCACAACTAACGTATAATCTCCTAAATTTGTTTACAAAAACATGATCAGACTTAGCTATAAAAATCTTTTATGGGTTTCAGAGAGTCAAATTGTCTATAAGTCGCTAAAATAAATACAATAAATTAGTGTCTGGAAAATCAAGTGTCTCCCTCAAGTTAACTATTTGGCTGAAAGCTCAAGAAATAACAGACTCAGCCGTAAAGAGGATATGCTATTTTACACAAACTTTTACCAAGTGTATTCCAAATAAAAGGAAAGAAATATGCTGCTTTTGTATCAGGTTATTTAATATAAGTTAGGAAAGCAATTCAGTTAATTCCTAAATTTCTACATTATTTTATGGATATAAATTTGAAAATAATGATGGATATAAATTTGAAAATAATGATGAAATGGAAAATTCATTGAAAGACAAAAACAATCAAAGATTATTCAAGAAGAAATAGGTAACTTCGATGGCAGTTAAGGTGAATTGGAGTTAAAAAATTTTTTCCTTTTGAAAAGGGGAAAAAACCCACTCTTGATTCAGATGTCTTCATTAGTGAATTAAAAAAAACTTAATGAAAGATATTAAAACTCATTCTTTACAAATTCTTATAGGAAACTATAAAGGGGAAATGCTTCTCAAAATATTCATTAAGGCCAGCACCCAAAAAATAAATAAATAAAAAATCAAAGTAAATTAACATATCAAAAGACCAAACAAGCAAAACTTGTTTACATCATCGTATCAATTTGTACAATGAAAAAGCTTTCAACTAAATCCCATATTCATTTGTAATTAAAAAAAAAAAAGGATATATCAGCAAATCAGAAGTAGAAAGGAACTTCCTCAACCTAACAAAGGGTATCTTGGTAAAAGTTACAGCTAAAATCATACTAAATGCTTTCCCACCAAAATCTGGAAGAATGGAAAGATTTTCTTTTACATACCTTTCATTTGATGTTGAACTGGAAGTTCAAATTAGTATAATAAGGCAAGAAAAAAAAGAAGTATATAGACGAGAAAAGAAGAAATAAAACTATCCTTATTTGCAGACCTGACTGCCTACGTGAAAAGTCTCAAAGAATTTACAAAGCAATGCCAATCCCAATCAAAATGATTAGAAGAAAAAAACAGTACTATGTTATTGTACGGTCAGTCTGGTAGTATAAGTCACCAATAGAAAACTGACTGTGATTAAAGGTATACAGATACATCTTACAGCAACCACTAAATAAAAAACTGAACAGTCATAGCCAATCAATACAAGAGACAAATTTAGCAGCTGATCCAAAATAAGATAGAAAAAAGGAAAAGAGACAAAATTCAAATGAAACAAATTGCAAAATGATAAACCTACCTGTAAATAGTCAATAAAATCTCAAAAGGCATAAATGACAGATTGCATTCAAAGACAAGACTCACTTATGTGCTCACAATGAGAAATTTAAAATATACTTTACTTTAAATATACTCTAAATATAAAGTCGCAATTAGTTTAAATCGTATAATACAAAAACATATACCACACTAATATTAGTGGGGAAAAAAGCCACAATAGGTCAATAAACATTAGACAATGTAGATTTCAGAACAAAGAATATTACCAGGGATAAACAAGATCATTTAATATTGATGAAGAGGTCAATTTTTCAGGAGGAAATAATCTCAAGCTTCTGTACAACTAAAAATGGATCTTCAAAATATATGAATCAAAATCACATAGAACTGTAAGGATAAAAACATAAATATACAAGTATACTCAGATATAATATCCTTTTCTCAATAACTGATAGAACAAGTAGATTTTTAAAAATACGTATATAGAAGCTTTGAACCACACATTTGAAAATCAAAGAATAATCTATCAGCAGAATAAAAATTAGTATGTTCTAGTTCCTATCATTATCAAAAGCTACAAATTTTTGAGCTTAGAAAAGAGGAAAAGCATGTATTTCTCCAGATGTGCCTACATCTTTTAACAAAACAGTCCTTATTATAAGAAATTAATACAAATGGTACTTTAATATACAAGTCACTTGGTGAAACTTATCAAAATGCAGATTCAGAAAAAGTGTGCTAGGAGGCCTAAGTCTCAATTTCTCACAAGTTTCCAGTTGTTGCTGGAGATGCTCACGTTACAAATCCACAGACTGTGCCTGGCAAGAAACTAGGAGAATGAGAGAAGAAAGAATAAAGCAACTAGGGTCACTTTAGCTATGCACACTTCCTAGAAACTCAAGGACAGAAAAATATTTTTTTGAGTGATTTGAATGTGCTTGTCATTGTACAAAGCATCTGATACGAACTATCTCATCTAACCCTCACAATAGGCCCACTGAAGTATATACTATCCACCTCACTTTTAAGAGAAGGAATCAGAATTTCACAAGGTCAGCGATTTGCGAACATTACAGGGCTTTTCAATCTACTTAGCATCCCAGAGCACAGGTATTCTGAGCACCAAATGAGCTCCATGGAAATGTTCTTTTTCAACATATCCCCTAAAATCAAATTGATTTCATATTTCCGTTTCTTTTGGGGCCTCACACCCCATCCCCACTGTTAAGATCTAATCATTTAAGCACAGAATCAAGCAGAGAACTTTCATAAATATCATGATCTTTTGGTGAATCTGTTGTGTTTGAGATGTTTAATATTTTATGTTGGGGTTGGGGATTTAGTTCAGTGGTTAGAGTGCTTGCCTGAGAAGCACAAAGCACTGAGTTTGATCCCTAGCACCAAAAAAAAAAGAAAAAAAAATTTACCTTAAGTAAAATATAATTAATTGCAAAATATAATTACAAAATAAAATGCAAGAGACCTAAAAAATTTTAACTTTCACTGTGATGTCAAATTAGATCTTCTTGCATTCATATGATTAAATGAAAGTATGAATACAAGGTATGATATGAAACAGTGTATTGTTTAAACTTAAAAATCATTACAGTAAGATATATTGGCATTCATCCCCTGCAAAATAAGCCCCCTTGGTTTGAACACACTTACCCCACTATTCTTGCCACTTTCTGATGAAGTTGTGGAAGTTCTTTTTTTTTTTTTTTTTTTTGGTGCTGGCAATTGAACTCAAGGCCTTGTGCTTGCTAGGCAAGTTCTCTACCACTTGAGCTACCAAAGTCCTCCTTTGTGATGTCTCTTGTTGCGCTCTTATGGCTGCCTTGATGCCCTGAATCAATTTAAAACATTTACCTTTCACAGTCATTTTGACATTGGGAAAGACCTAGAAGTAGTCCAGTGCCGAATATGGTGAATAAAGTATATAAGGACACATCACACCATGTTTTTAAGATCCTACCTTCCCATTCGATAGCATCTGACAGCAGCATTCACCTTTTTTCTTTTTTAAATCATACCTCATAAAGATACTTACAAAAGAGGATTTCCAGAACTGCTTCAGGAAGTGGTGAGAACAATGGGGTAAGTGTGTTGGAAAAGACAGCATTTTGAGAAGAATTAATGGCATTTTACTACCATAAATTTTAATTTAAATATTCACCATATACGTATTTTGATTGCATCTTGTATGTCATACACTAATAATTGCAAGAATAAAACAATGTCCTGTATTACACCAAAATGTTTCATAATGGACATGTATCATTTTTAAAAGTTTAATAATAATTTAAATGCTCTAATTGAATAAGACATTAATTATCAAGCAGTTCACATGCTTGATAATTTAAAAAAAGTAATGGATATATATTTGCAAATACCTCTAGAGGCTAGAGAATTCTAAGAGTAATTTATGTCCTAGCTAACATTGGAAAAATAAAACAAAATACATGCAGTGAAAAATCAAATACCCCAAATTAGAGTTTCCTTGAACAGATGCAATACTGTGGCTGCCAAAGAGTCCCTGCAGCCTTGCAGAACAGGTGGGGCTTAGGCATCTCACAGTGCTCCAGGGTTATTTCTAAGCACTTTCACTGTCTCTAAAAAGGAGGTAGTACTTGTGTTCACCAAGCCATAAAAAAGAAAGTAAGTGTAACTAAACATGTAAAATCCTCCCAACTGGCTGGTATCTTATGGGCAATATCTGGCTTTGTTTAGAATTTTCAACTTATAGAAAAGCAGCTTCCCTAAAACATAATTAAAAATTCTTTTATCATCTGAAGTCAGGGATTGGAAATCAGTCACGAAACGCTTAAACCCTGCCTCCTTTCCTGCCCTGAAAGTAGACAGTTCTACAGCAAACAGAGATGTTCAGGTGCAAGCTGTCAGATAAATATCATGGCATTTCAATACTGAATAGACAAATGAAATTTTCATTTCAATGTTAACCACTCTCTAGAAAAGGAAGAAGAGTGTACAGGGAAGGAAAAAAAGGGTAAATGCTATTTTTTGGTGAGAGGAAATGTTTCTTTACCCTTGTAGCAAACTGCCCTTACCAAAATACAAACAAAAATTGTTGCTGAAAAATGTCATCATAAAAGCTTTATAAAAAGCTAAAAATATCATCTAGCTTATAATAAGGGAAGCTGAACTTCTAGAATTTTTTTACTTTTATACATGATGTCTGATCTGACAAAAGATTTAGCAACAAACGAAAACTATATTTTCTCCAGAAAAGAGGGCCAGACCAATGTTTTCAATATGATAGTTAGAAGATTTTATCATTGTAAAAAGTCGTGACCTCAGACTATTTTAAGAGATCATATAGAAAATTGATTTTTTAAAAGTTGGGTTAAAAATGAATAGCTATGAAACTCTAGCCCTACAGTAGTTTCTTCACAACTCTTACCATATTTCTTTCTTGGCAAGTCCTCAAAGAACAGAAGCCCTTGCAAAAATTTCAGTTGCCTCCTGACCTGTTAAGCTAAATAATATTTCTATCCAAATAATCCTTTTATGCTGCATCAGTTTTATGCTGTATCAGTTCTACTATATTTTTAGCAAGCAATTTGGGGCAAGAACTCCTCTCAAAGCTGCTTCTTACTCTATCTTGCTAGACTGCCAAGCCTGCATTTTGAACCATGCAGAGTCAGCTCTAGCACTGCAGGTCCACTAAGAGTCCACAGTAAAATGCTGCCTGAGCTGTCAAAGCACAAGAAAAGATGCCCACAGAGACCAAAAAATGAGAGTGGCTTCATGCCCACCCTTCCACTAACAAAAGTCTTAAGTCAACTCTCAAAACAATTCTTTAATTGATTGTTCTTGATGAAAATTTCCCAGCGATCTGATTGACAGCACTCACCAAAACATTCACATATGTTAGAGAAAGAGAAGCTGATAGTACACACAGATTCCAAAAGAAAAGGAGTTTGTCCAGAAAGCTGTCCTTCTGTATTAGCACTGCTCCTTAACTTGACATGCCTAGCAGACCAAGTGACTCATACTTTCACACTGAACGTTTTCTAAATACACGTAAAAAGTTAAGATGCCCAAGAGCATTAACATAACAGCCTCCATTGTAAGATTTTACAATCAGGTTGAGACTAAAGGAACAAAACTACAGAGAATATTTTAAAAACTAACACTGTGGCCTGATATAGTCAAAGCACTGAAAAACTTGCATCTCAAGATCAACATTTCAGAAGCAGAACACTAAATATTCATAAGCAACAAGATCTTTACTAAGACTTGTCTTCTTATTCAAGAAAACAAAACTAACCCTAGTCCAGTAGATAACTTTCAAAATAAAGCATTTTGAAGAGATACCACATTATAACATTTAACCCTGAAATGTTTTATTTCATAAACCTATTTATATGGAGATGGACTCTATATCTAAAAGTGCAGATTTTTAAAAATTTCCTTTGCCATTGGGGGGATGGAAAAGCATCTCTGATTTGTATATTAAAGCACAAGCATCTGTCCTACTGATGATATTCTAGGGAAACACATTAGCATAAAATTTAACGATGTCAAATAAGTGGATGTGAAATAGGGACTGCGTAAAGACACTATTTCCAAGGCTGACAGAAACATCACTGTTTAGAAATGCAAATGAAACCATTATGTTCAATAATTATATGAAAATATGAACAGTTCAGCATGTTTTCCAGCCCTGATGGCGGTTAATGGGATGTACGCTTATGTAAATAACTACTATTAAAGCTAATGCTGAAAAAAACTAATAAATTCATACTAAAGCAACTGATTTAGTATGCTTTTAAACCCCAGCAGTGCTCACTTATTAGAAAAGAGTGCATTATTATGTTTAGAACTCATTACTGCTACAAGTCACTGCAACTCCATCAATTACCATGCATTAATGAAAATGGGACACATACAAAAAAAAATTATTGCCTCTCAGCAGTTTTCTTTAAAGACAAAATCTAGGGGTATTACCATCATGGGGCCTTCTAGGGAACTTATCCACATGATAATTTTTATTACTAAAACAGTACTCCCATCACTATTACCCTAGAATATTTTGATGATGAGAAAGAATAATCTTTCCATAAAATTATTAATATTTTAAAATAAGACTGACCATTTTAATTCAAAAAGAAATTTTTTTATTTGAATTGCATTTTTAAAAACTTTTACTAACATGTATTTACATGGTTTGTTCTTTCGAGGGAGGCTGAGAAATGAAAATACATAGTAGTAATTATAACAGTGTAGATAAATGGTTTCACTCCAAGATGCTGTTTGATGTAATAAGTTAATTCAACTCAATTCTAGACTATGTCTCAGTGAATTCTGTTTCCAAGGAATTGTATTTTTAAAAATAAGCCTTAAATCTCACTACTGGACACAAGCTGGGCTTTCTTGCAATATATTAAACATTTAATATAAGATTAAAAAACAGAAAATCCTTGTCCTTTAAAAGTTCAGCTTTGCTAGCACCTAACAGCAAATAAATGCTGACAATGTGAAATATAAAAATGTCTTTCCTCTCATTCTTCTTGTCAACTCTTTCCATTTGTTGTGTTTCCTAATATGTGTAATTTAACAGATCCTTCAACTTTTCTAGCATTCAGGAAAACAGAAAACACTTTAGCACCTACTAAATATAAAATATATTTGCTAAATCTCAGTCTTGTTACATGTAAGTTTATTTTAAAATTACAACTATCACATTTGTAGTTTTAGCTCTCACATGTTTATCTCCCAAGTAGCTTTCATTGCAATTTAGATGTACTATCACCAGGTGGTGGTGGAGTGCCAGATTATTCAACGACAGCCAAATACAGTACAAGTTTCTCTCAAGAGTCAGATGTTCTCTGATCAATTCTGGTTTAACAATTCATTCACCTAACATATCTACTGTGTACAACAGTGCACAAGACAGACATGATATTTTATGAGGGGACAGACAATAAATATGTGATAGAATGTCAAATGCTATAAATAACCAACTTCTATTTATGATTTTAAGAAATAGAAAAAGGAAAACAACACTAGGAATAAGAGAGAAATTCATCAAGAAAAACACAGGGAAGAAGATTCTCCAATGTGATAAAAAGGCATCTATTAAAAACCAAAAGCCTATAACTAATGTTAAATTTAAGGATGAAATGTGTATTTCCCCCTAAAATATGGAACAAGACAAAGATAACCTCTCTTATCACTAATTGGAGATACTGTAATAAAGAAAGAAAAGAAATAAAGGGCATAAACATTAGAAAAATCTAAAATTGTTTTCATTTGAAGATAGACATGATTCCACATGAAATCCTAAAACAACTAGAATAATAAGTGGGAATTCAGCAAGGTCAGAAGATGAAATCAATATATAAAAATCAAATGAATTTCTAAATTAAGCAGTGGAAAAATATGAAATTAAAACCAAATTTAGAACTTTTCAAAATTAATAAATTGTCCTGCTGTCTAGAATGTTAATGTGATAGCTGAAGCTTAGAATACCAAGACAGAAAAAGTGTGGGGTCCTAAAAATAAGGTATGGAGTTCTCATACCTGCCTCAAATTGCTGGCACCAGGATGCCTTTTACATGAACAAGAAATAAAATATTAATCTCATTTTGATAACTATTACTTTGGCATTTTTGTTACACACAAAGAAGGCTAATCCTGACAAAAATTCATAAGACTTTCTTATGTAGGTTCAATCCAATTGTAGTGCTATTCAACTTCATTTCTGCATTACTTTCTTTGAGATCTCTTTTATGCTTTGTTCAAGTAGCATCCAATGCCAAGGTTCCTTAGCAATTCCTAGCTAAATTCTCTTAGCCACAAACTTTCTTAACAATAGCTTTAAAAAATTTAAAGGGATGAACTCGCATGTTATTAAAAAAATGCTTCAAAATTAACACTGTCACTTCAAAAAGTAGTTAACTCTTTGGACAACAGAAATCTGAATAAGGACTCTAAAGACAAAAAAAAACCCTTCAAATATAAGATAATATCTGGAAAAAAATTTGCAAAATATATCTTTACATCATTTTGTATTTGTGTTTTTTCAAGGCTAGAAAACATTTTACAGTCCTTAAATTTTTACAGAACTTTACATAAAAAAAAAATGATACAGGGATTAGGGATTTTGCTCAGTGGTAGAGCGCTTGCCTAGCAAGCACAAGGCCCCAAGTTCAATCCCTAGCATCTCCCCCAAAAAAGATACATATTTTAGCTCATTTGGTCATCTTCGGTGATAAATAGTTCAGATACTATTAACATGTTATGTACAATGAAATTAAGACTTGTGGAGGTTACTTTATCCCAGACAGAGCTGTCAAGATTCTAAGTTTCATAAATCTGGTCCTCTTGCCAAAATACTACAGCGCTTCTTGTTCTATCATGTACTGAGACAAATCATATTTGAGACATCCAATTTCTAATTTACTAAATAAAGGTTTAAAAACAGAAGCTTTTCATATCATTTTTTTTTATTATCAAGGAGGGAAGCCGCCTTAGGAGGTCAAATGAATTCTCTGCTATATCGATTATAGTTCTCTGCTATATATATAATGCTATCCCAAGAATATATAGCTGCTGTGATATCTCTGACTTACACTTCTCTCAGTCCCTCTGCTTCTGGATTGCTGAGCTAGTCCTTGTGCCTTTGGCAGGCACACTGATGCCTTAGGCCAGTGGTGGCAAACCTATGGCGAACCTATGGCACACGCGCCACGGTGGGCTGACTGTATCACTGAAAGCTCTAAAAGGTCACCATCACTGCCTTGGGCTGCTAATGTGACACAGAGTTGGCTATTTGGCAACTTTTCTCTGTACTTAACTATTCTCTTTTGTCACCATAAAATGGGCTCTCTTTTATTTTTTACCAAGAATATGTATGTATTGGTACATTGTATACATAATGATCACATTTATCATAGTTATTTTGTACCTGTACATGACATATCTTGGTTCCCCGCCCCTTCCCCACCCCTCCTTTCCATTCCCTCCTTTTATTTACAACAGGTTTATTTACATTTTTCCATTTTTTCCCTTTTCCCTCTCTTTCCCTTTTCCCTTCCTTCTTCTCCCTTCCTAGTTCTCCTCTCTTTTGAATATTATCTTTCTTTTACCTAATATCTATTATGCCTCTTTGTCTTTATGTACACTTACAGTTTCTCATATCAGAGAAACAATTTGATGTGTACTCATGAGTGACTGATTTATTTCACCTAAGAGTATGTTCCATTTGACCCAGCTATTCCTCTGCTTGGTATCTTCCCAGAAGAATTGAAAACCTCATACCATAGAGATACATGCACAACCATGTTCATAGCAACCATGTTCATAGCAACACAATAGCTAAGTCTTGGAAACAACCCAAATGCCCAACAACTAAGGAATGGCTAAAGATGTGGTTTTTCTACACAATGGAGTACTACTCTGCCATAAAATATGATAAACTAGAGTCATTTGTAGGTAAATGGATGCACCTTGAGAAAATGGGCTCTCTTTATTATCACACTTTGGTGCAAATTTCTCACTAAGGTAATTACCATTTCTAACCTTTTCAGGGGTTTCATCTCTCATCTTTTCTCCTTTGCCTTTTGTCACTTTTCCTGTGTTTATCAGTTTTCATATGGAAAAAGGCCTCACAGATAGGGCCAAAAAATAAAAAACTGACCAAATAAAGCAATAATGGTGAAGCTTTTAGAGCTGTCAATGATAATAGGTTCATCACCACTGAACTAGATCATAACAAGTACTATCTTTAGATACCTGTATTTTCCAGGCTACGTTTACTTAGAGATTCAAGGATAGCTTGAGACTGTTTTCACAGGAAGGACTCTTTCTCCATTAGTTCTGCTGTTCATAAGTCTAAGGATCCAAGAAAACAAGATCCTCATCTGCCTGGGATTTCTATATAGGTTGAAGATCCCTAATCCAAAAGTCTAAAATACTCCAAAATCTGAAGTTTCTTAAGATCATAATGTTTTTCGAGTATTTCAGACTTGGGATTAAAAGACGATCAACTGGTCATCTGTATAAATATGCTAAAATTCAAAACACTCTAAAATTTGAAACACTTTTGGTCCCAAGCATTTCAGATAAGGGATACTCAACCCATAATAAGAAAAGATAATAATATGGCAAGGGGTGACAATCTTTACTATATTATCTATAAGGAGATCCAGTTTACATATTCTGTTAACTTCTGCTCATTACATGGCTATATCATAAATAGTTTACTATTTATGACAAATTATAGAGCTTAGAAATGCTAAATCTCGGTCGTAACTATTAAAAAAAGTGAAATGTTACTGTATTATTCTCCAACTGAAGTGAGAGTATTAATATCTGCATCATTTAACTATTCATAAATGAAGGCCATGCTAAGGTTAAGAACACTAAGAAAAATTTGCTACTGATTATTAATAAACTCATTCATTATATTTTTCAAATATAAAGCAATTACAAGCTGTGGTATGACAAACAGATATAGCTGAAAAGATTATATCAGAATAGCCCTTTAAGAAAGATCAGTAATATAAAAGGCTAAATAGAATGATGAACTTTCCTGAACAATAATTATTATGAAATTAATTTATTGAAACTCTATTTCTTCATGCAAGAACTGCTGAAGCTTTCCAAAGTAATTTTAAATGATGTTATAAAGATTTAGTACCATTTACTGAGTGTAGAACTATCACTCGAGAAAACTTTTTTTAAAAGATAGAGAAAAATTTTACATATTTATTCATATATCTTTATTCTACTATGTTTATTTACATGAGGATATCAAAAAGAAATAAACTTCTCAGCCAGTAAAGCCATTTGGGAAGCCCACTCCATGCCCATTTGAATTCCAGTGTCACTCACTAAAGAGTGAGAAAGAAGTTGCTCTCAAGGTGCTAAGGTTCTACATTTGGAGCCTTCAGATAGCCGAAGAAATCAAAATTAAAGCAAAATCAAACCTGGAAAGAAAAACTATTTGTTTTATTATAAAATAAGTACATCATAAATATTAAAAGGATCCCAAGCAATAAGGCAGAAAAATCCCAAAAAGCAAATCTTGTAAAAAATAAAAAAAAGTAATACAAAAAATTAATGTTGCTGGCTACGGTGTATACCTTCAATTCCAGCTATTCAGAAGGCTCAGGCAGGAGGACCACAAGGTCAAGCCCAGCCTGGGCAAGTTAGTGAGACCTTGCCTTAAGACCAAGTTGCCTTAACCAAGTTGGGGGGCCGGGTTGTAGCTCAAGAGTCCTTGCCTAAAACAGATAAACTGTGGGTTCAATCCCCAGCATCACACACATACCCCCAAAAAATTAATGTTCAAAAATGCATTAATGACCAGCCAGGGGACTAAAGATAAGGGAATATAATCACAGAATGACATCTGAAAACACAGATGTTTAGAAATACTACCCTTTGACAACTACATTAAACAGCCTTTTGCCTTATATTTAGAATAATAAAATAACAAAAAACTAATTAAGTTAAGTATTATCTTAGGCTGCTCAGGTTGTCATAAAAAAATAATACCGACTGGGTGATTTAAACAATACAAATTTATTTTCTCACAGTTATGGGGGCCAGAAAATCTAACATCCAGGTATACTAGGATTTGGTAGGAATCTCTTCCTGATTGTCTTTCAAATAGCTACCTTCTGGCTGTATCTTCACATGGGTAAAAAAGCGAGGAAGAAATCTCTCTTCCTCTTCTTACATTGCCATAATCCTATTCAATTATGGCCCACCATTACCACCTCCTTTAGCCTTAATACCTCCTAGAGACCATATCTTCAGCTATAGTCACTTCGGGGGTCAGGGCCTCAATGTACAAATTTGGGAGGGTCATAATTCAATCCACAACGAACATTAAAATAACAAATATATAAACCATACCTTGCTAAGCCCAGAACAGAGAGGAAAAGGACTGAAAATCAAAAGCCAAATCTCTTCTCACAATATTGTAAAGAAGGGGTTGGGGATTGAGCTCAGTGGTACAGCGTTCGCCTAGCAAGCACAAGGGCCTGAGTTCGATCACTAGCACGGGAAAAAACAAAGAAAAAAAGGCAATATTCCAAAGAAAGTAAGTTTAGGAGTCAGATAAATTTTTAAAAGTCTTTTAAAATCATAACATCATTCTCGCTGATGAAATTGAAAATCAGAAAAAGTATTAGAAGATGTAAAGTAGATCTTAAAAATCCCTTCCAGTCTTAAACCAAAATTTTTCCTTCAAATATAGATTCCTTTTGGCTAGACAATATCGCCTTTTCTTCACAGCCTCAACTTTTTCACCCTATTAAGCCTAAAGTCACAACAAATTGGCTTATTCTTCTAAAATCACTGAAATTGTGCTGAATTCAGTAACTCATTTTAGTCATAATGGTACAGAGCGCTCAAAGGCATAAAGATTGAAGATTCTGAGTTTTTTTGCTCAAAATTCGAGAATTGCTGGAAGTGCACCACAGTTCCCCCAAAGAACAATAAGAAAAGACACAAGTTGGAGCAGTTGGTACGGGGATGACTGCCAAGACGCAAGTCCTGTGAAAATACTTTATCAGGAAAGATGTCTTAAAGAAATCCTGAAGAAGAAAACTATTAAAGGGAACAATGGGAAAGAAACAAAAATAAGTCTTAATAAGTAGGAAAAACCAATGAGTCTTTCCTAGGAGGTATGTAGGAATAACACAAGGGGCCATAAAAATGGTCACCTATATGTGACACCAGTAACGCAGGGCTTGAATGCCAAAATCAACAATACTCATTTGATCCTTTAGGCTATAAGAAGCTATGGAAAGGTATTAAAAAGCCAAGTGATATAATAAAAATAGCTCTTAAGAAAGGTTAAGCTGGGCGTGGTGGCACAAGCCTGTAATCCCTGCCCTCACAAGGCTGAGGCAGGAGTACTGCTGCAAGTTTGAGGCCAGCCTGGGCTACACAGTAAATTCAAAGCCAGCCTGAAATACCTAGTGCGATCCTGTCTCAAAAAAAGAAAAGTTAATCAGACAGCAGTGTGGAATGAACTTAAAGGGTAGCTGGAGAAACTGGAGGCAGGAACACAAGGGCAGTGACAGCAATGACAGGGCAGTGATAGCAAACCATTTGGAGCTTTCAACGATGAACAGCCGGCTGCAGCACCTTTGCCACAGGTTCACCACCACTGGTACAGGGTAATACAGAAAGGCAGTGAGGTGGCAGTGAAAACAGCAAAGGATAATGGACTCAGAATGACAATTCAGAGGGAAAAGGAGGAAGACTTAGTGACTGAATGGAGAAGTCAAAATGCAAGAAAATCGCTGGAATACTCCACATATCTAGATTTTTCTGTATAACCTAGGGCTATCTTTAGGTATCTTCTTTGTAGCAAAAAAACAAAGTTTAACCAACTTTGGGTAAAAATACATTACTGTAAAATATACTCTTAATTTTTATAAAATTGGACTTTAACTACAAAGCAGTCTAGGAAAGATGAGCTTGTTGATATTATGTTATTTACAGCAGAAATAATAAGGCATAATGGAAAGAGCAGAACACTTGCTGGCAAAAGAGTTCATTTTCAGATTGTAAGTGGGCTGTTTCAGCTACCTCTTCAGATCTGTTCCTTCACCTTTAAAATGAGGATAAGAGCATGTGCCACACCTAACTTAACCAGGTTATTATGAAGACATGGAAGCGCTCTGTAATAAAAAAGCAATATACAATTGTAAAGATGTCTTACTAACAGAAGTACTTGTACTACTAAAAGGGAACAAGAGATAAAAATAATTTGTTAACTTGATACAGCAAAAACATCATGAGAATGGTACATACTGTTGTGTTTCACACTTAAGTTTCCAAGATATAGCTACGTGGGTCGGCCTCTAGATTCTGGTGCATTTTCAGTTCTTATGTGATTCTTAAGAGTTTTTCCATTAATGCCTCTCAGTTTCAATATTCTTACTGTAGCTCCATTTCCCTACTTCTAATTTTCTCCCTCTAAAATGCAATGGGCTTAAAAATTAGACATCAAATAATGAATTTATTATCCATGACAATCTCAAGGAATGCTTATATAAGGAAAGTGTGCACAAAGGTAACCAAAACAGGTGGAGAGTACTCTTGTCTTACTGCCCGAGTGAATTCCAGGAAAGCAAAGTGCAAATATAACACACTATAAAAGAGTAACCTAACTCCTAAAGGCTCTTACTGAAATAAAATTAAGCATACAGATAAATTTATGCAATTATTTTCCACAAACATTTGGCATCAATTCCTTCCTATACTTAGCATTATCTAAATATTTTAAGAAAATAAAAATAAACTTCAAGAATGCTTTAGACAACCAAAAGTAATAATCAGTTCTTTCCTTAAGCATGCTTATTTTCCTGTAATATAAACACAAAGTTATTTAATCCGTCATTCTGACTTAAAATGACAATATACAATAACAGTAGTCCAAAATCTGCTGAATTTATACAGCATCACAGAGCAAATAAAATGGCCTCAAGCAGTATAATTCATATAGTATTAAATTATTTGATTTGTAAAACAATATCTTACAGGGCTTATTAAGTATAATAAAACAACTTTATCCAAGTATATAGAATGTATTTTACCACTGAATAATTCAATTTGTAAACATGAAATATAAAAACCCAACTTTTTTTTTTTCAAAAAGCCCAAGATTCATCAAAGCTGACAAAGATGTTTGGCAACATGTTTTACTACATTAGTATTCTACACCACCACACACTAAAATACCCTTTACTCTTCCATATCCTTTCGCTTTTACCTATAGTCTTCATCTAAAGTTTAGATTTTTTATTCTCCCAAAACTATGTCAAAGACTAAAAACAATCCTACCTTCTCTTATGAAAGGCCAGTAAGCATAAAAAAACTTACTCTTTCTCTTAAAACAATCTCCTTTCTATGAAACTTATTTTTACCATGCTTCCTCTTCCTCCTACATCACTTTACCCACCCTACAATATGGTTTCTATCCTTAATAAAAATCTAACGGGGGCTGGGGATTTAGCTCAGTGATTAGAGTGCCTGCCTCGCAAGCACAAGGCCCTGAGTTCGATCCCCAGCACCACAAAAAAAAAAAAAAAAAACAACTAACAGATGATGATGGATCCTACAGCAGAAATGAGAAGTATACTTACATAGAAAGATATAAGTACCTATGACATATTACTGTTATAACCAATGACTTTCATATAATTAGATAAAATTTTTGTGAATTTTCACTTATCTATTTTTAGCACAGACCCACTAAGATCTTTAACTCATTCTAAAGTTTCCTTTCTTTAGAATTCTTTCTTCCTAGAATAATGTTTTGAGAATGACCATCCAAAGAAAGATGTGAGCTCCAAATACCTCTAAACCTCTTCAGTTTACCAAGTCCCAATCAGAGACATAAAGAAACAAACCAGAGGGGGAATAAAAAAGGCAAGCATCTCCATTAGTCTGGTTTCTGGGAAAGGAAATTGAAACATGGTTTACTCCCAAGAAGCATAACACTGTGCGAGTGGTACAGAGGTTTCCCTTTCCATTGTAGCTTAGAAGACATAGCAGAGAACAGGTCAGTTTCACCCTCCTAGTGGTCCTCTAAGCAGCCCAACACTTGTAACCTAGTGAAAACCATCAGATTCCTAGTGAACAAAAGCACAGAAATGAGAGGGTTCAGTCATTTCATCCTGGATCCATTTTAATAGCTCTCAAAATGAGAAATGCTGCCTTTTATTCAGTGTCCCTTAAGTAGAAGACACTGCTGGATTCTTTATGAATCTTTAAAATTTCGACAGGCTAGCAAAGAAGGTATTATTAGTTATCTGAATATGACAGATGTGAAAAGAGTCTCAGAAGTTTAGTAACTTTCTCAAGAGGCTAGGTCAGTGCAAAATCAGGATTTTGAATATAAAGTCCACTGTGCTTTCTTCACTGTCATTTTCCTTCAAGTCCCATTTAAAATTGTTAGGTCAAAAATCATTAGACTTTCCTTTCCTTCTGTAATCTTTGATACCGGTCTGATCTGAGTCATATGTTCTAAAAATAACAACTAGTTCAAATATTAAGCAACTTTTCTAATGGCTATATCCTCTGTCTTACACTATATGTTAAAATGTTTCAGAATAGGGGTTGAGGATTTAGCTCAAGTGGGAGAGCACTTGCCTAGCAAGCACAAGGCCCTGAGTTCAATGCCTAGCACCACCCCTCCAAAAAACTTTCAGAATTATCATTATTGGATACATCCTCTTTAAAAGTGTTGGATTTCTCTCTCCTTTCACACTCATTCAGCCAGGCAAAATCTATTCAGGTTATCAAACTGCTTAGCTTTGTAAATGGCATATTCATTTACACAGTTAAGGTACTAAGAAATAAGCTTTCTTTTTTCAAGAACTGAAATTTACCAAAAATTTTTATGTTTTAATAAACTCCCAATCTTCTCTAAGAATAAATCCTTCAAAAGCCTGATATTAATGTACACACATAACATTTCTTTTTCATTAAAACACTGGTCTGTGTTTGTAGAGTTGATTAATAAATCAAGTTATTAGAACTTTAAAAACAAGAAAACCATAAATTGTGACACATCTTTAAAATCTCCAAAATTACAATTCATGAATATAGTTCTTCACACTGAAACAGACTTTAAAATGAGCTGAAATTATGATTTCATGTATATGAGTCTGAATCATTCATGTATGATAGGTAAATGTATCTGTAGTTAAAATTATATTGTCTTAAATTACAACCTCGTTTTATGTTTCTAGGTTTTATAGTTTTATGTACTGTAAAATCATTTGTATTAACCTTTGACAGGTTTATTCTGGTAAAGGAGATTTGTACTCGAGCAATCTACTTGGAAAGAAAACCAGGGATGTCATTTTTTTAAATCATTTCTTCTTTTTTCCCTTTTTTGACAATAAAAGTCTACAAATACCACCTGTCTTTTCATGGTGCCAGTTAAAAGGAATTACATCAATTAAGCAATTTTAATTTCTGGTAATAGTACAACATTTATTTCAATCCTTATTCACAATAAAGAATAAAAGCTCAAGTCAACTCCCTTCTTCCCAAGTATAAAATGGGTTCTAACTATAACACATATCCAAGCCTTTGACTTAATTCACAAGCCTTTTTCTTTCCTTTTTTGCTCAGAAGAGAGATCAAAGGTCAGCCAACCAGTAGAGGGACAGATACTAGACATTTTAGGTTAGGAGAGTCACAGGGTCTTTTTACAACTACTGTACTTTTCGTACCCAGAACACAAGATCAGCTTTAGACAATACACAGGGACAAGATTTAGTTGTATCCTACTGGATACAGCCCTCCATAGTAGTGTGCTGACTCTGGAGCTAAATCATCATGAAAACATGCAAAACTGTGTCACTACAATCACCCAGTTATTTCAATATTGAGCCTGCCAGAAGAAACCATTCACAGCCATGTTGACTTTAGTCACCTCAGCACCAGAAACCATTAATCTGAACCCACAAAGTGCTAAATATCATAGTCCACTGAAATTAGTATCTACTTTTCCAAACAGTTACACACTTCTCTTAAGTGTATCACCAGACAAACAAGAACCCACTCTAATTACAAGCAAGCTCTCTAAATTATCTACTATTAATCTCTCTCACTTTCTTTCCCCAATTTACCTTGGTTCCACTGAATGCTATACATATTTTTTGTGCCAGGAAGGTCAAAGTTTCACATTTCCTTCCTACACAGAAAGTGCATTCTATTTTTCCTACTTCTGCTACAAGAGTTGGAGGTTAATTTCATTGCCAATCACCTTTTCCCTTGCACTTCCCACTATGTAAATTGGAAAAGCAACATGCTCACCTTCTTTTCAACCTCCTTTTTAGCTTACACTGCCACAGAATAAAGTTCAGGACAATCAATATCATATGAAAGACTACCAGCTGGGGAGAGGGGGCAGGTAGGGGATACTCTGAAGAAGTTTTTGTATTTCAGAAAAGGAGTCAGGGAGTCTCCCTCCTTTTCTTCCTAGAGCCTTAAAGCAAATATGAGATATGATAGAAAATACACTGAATTTTTAAATTTTAAAAATTGATCATAGTAAAGACATATTGTTCATCCCCCTCAAAATATTTCCCCTCACTTCAAACACACATCCCATCATTCTTGCAGTTTTGAAGCCATTCCAGAAGTCTTCTTTTGTGTGTTTGGCCGTAGTGTCATGACTCCTCAATATCCTAAATTGATTAAAAACATTTATGTTTGATGGTCACTCTGAGGAAGAGCCAGAAGTTCCATGGTGCCAGATCCAGTGAATAAAGTGGATGAAGACACACCACAAAGTTTTTATGCCTGCCTTTCCATTGGATGGCATGTGGCAAGAGCATTCATTCTCTGCATTTTTGATCACACCATAAAGGCATGAAATAAGACCTCCAGGATTGCTTCAAAAAGTGGCAAGAGGGGCTGGGGATTTAGCTCAGTGATTAGAGTGCTTGCCTTGCAAGCACAAGGGCCTGAGTTCGATCCCCGGCACCGCAAAAAAAAAAAAAACAAGAAAAAAAAAAGTGGCAAGATGGGATGAGCGTATTTTAAGTGATGGACAGAACTGAATGCAGGACTAATGGCAATGTATCTTTTACTGTACATTTTTTTTAAAATTTAAAAATTTACCGTATATTTTGATCACCTCTGTATGATACCTAGAACTGGTGCAGTGCTTGGGACCACATGCTATTAAAAAGCTTTTACACAGCAAAAGAAATCACCAACAGAGCAGGGCGAAAACCCACAGACTGGGAAAAAATTTTTGCTAGCTGTCCATCGGACAAAGGTCTAACATCTAGAATATACAAAGAACTCAAAAAAATTAAACCTCTCAAATTTAAAGACCCAATCCAAAAATGGGCAACTGAAATGAATAAACATTACTCAGACGAAGAAATAAAAATGGCAAATAAATATATGAAAAAATGTTCAACATCACTAGTCATCCGAGAGATGCAAATCAAAACAATGTTAAGATTCCACCTCACTCCAGAAAGAACCGCGTATATGGAAAAATCAACCAATAACAAATGCTGGTGGGGCTGTGGGAAAAAAGGAACACTCCTCCACTGTTGGTGGGAATGTAGACTGGTCCAGTCACTGTGGAAATCAATATGGAGATTCCTCAAAAAACTACAACTGGAGGTTCCATTTGACCCAGCTATTCCCCTACTGGGGATCTTCCCAGAAGAATTAAAATCGTCATACCATAGGGATGTATGCACGACCATGTTCATAGCAACACAATTTGTAATAGCTAAGTCTTGGAAACAACCTAAATGCC